>JBBBDQ010001204.1:1357500-1405000 GCA_037127315.1 Ascarosepion bandense
GTTATCTGGGGCGAACACAGTGTGCGGCACCTTTACAAAGTTCCTGAAAAACATACCACGTATATATATATATATATATATATATATATATATATATATATATATATATTGTAATGGTTGTTACAATGGTTTATAAAAGCATAGCATCACTACACAAAAATTTTCGCGTTTCGGAGCTACGTTTGCTTCTCATCTGGTGATAAGTTGAAATGAAAAATAAATGGTGACAACGATTTATTTTTGGTAATATGATATATAAACCTCTACGTTGTATCGAGCATTCTTTATAAAAGTAGATACATGAACAGTGGGTTAAAAACCTACCATAACTTTCTTACAATATATGTACACGAGTTCCAATTCCAGTCCAATACTCTGCATTTACTTACGCACTAGTACCCTTGGGAAAGGTACTAATCCGTCCCTTCCCTCCAGTTATGGGTTAAATAACTGAGGTCTGCTGTTCATGCGATCTGTGGCAAACTTCTGCACCGAGTGTTTGTTATCAGCAGTTCCAAAAAGTATGGATGGTGCTACACAAACCTTCACTCTAAATAATTCTTTGTGTGGTAGTCTAACTATGTTAGACATTCATACGTTGAAATCGACGGGAAAGTCCATCATCATCATCATCATCATCATCTTTACACGTGGTCTGTAAAATCTCCACTAAATAAACTATTACCAATGGATTTATAAAAACTTCCATTTTATTTTCATTGTAATACTCTGTAAATTCCAACATTGAGCTCTCATCGGATTGCAATCCCCAATGGAATTAACCTTACAAAGTACCAAGGAAACTACTTTATATATATATATATCCAATCTTCTCACTTTGTTTTTTTTTTTTTTTTTTTTTTTTTTTAAATTGGAGTAGATAGATCTATCTATCGCCCGGTTTTTTACTCCACCCATGTTTATTGAACAGGTTAAGAGGCTCATCCCTTGTTCTCTGTTTAGGATGTGGTTTACCGCTTTCTCTTTTCCAATCTTCTCACTTTGTTTCTTTTTTTCAATTGGAGTAGATAGATCTATCTATCGCCCGGTTCACACTCCACCCATGTCTATTGAACAGGTTAAGAGGCTCATCCCTTGTTCCCTGTTTAGGATGTGGTTTCCGGCTTTATCTTTTCCAATCTTTTCACTATTATGTAGCTCCTGTACATCAGTGGCGTTAAGGCCTTGCTCGGGGTGATACGATTAAAATATATATATATATATATTCCTTTTGTTTACATCCTCTCTCTCTCTCTCTCTATCTATCTATCTATCTATCTATCTCAGTCTGTTCTATCTATCTATCTATCTATCTATCTATCTATCTATCTATCTATCTCAGTCTGTTCATATCTATCTATCTATCTATCTATCTATCTAGATAGATAGATAGATAGATAGATAGATATGAACAGACTGAGATAGATAGATAGATAGATAGATAGAGATAGATATGAACAGACTGAGATAGATAGATAGATAGATAGATAGATAGATAGATAGATAGATAAATAGATAGATATACGATCAAAAGTAACTCCCTATTCCATGTATGAAGGACTCTCCCGTCTAACTATATTTTTATAGAGTTGGGTTAAAGCGACACAACTACGTGATATCCATAAGTGGTATGGCTCATGGAATGAGAATGATATACCCCAGTGATTGAAATAAAGAGTTCAGTTCAAAAATTCTGGCTCCTGAAGAACGCCGGAGCTTACAACGTCCGAAACATCGTAAACATGACAATAAAGATTAGGAAAACAATCTGAACAATGTAAATAATGTAAATACTACCTCATCTCAGAACACACAAATAATGGTAAATTAGTTTCTAACATTTTTTGCGAGTCGGGGAGTAATAATGATTTATTATACAATATTTATTAATGGAACTTTGTCTGTGTGTGTGTGTGTGTGTTTCCTTTACCTATAGAGTCCGAAACGGCTGAACCGATTTTATTGAAAATTTACACAGTTGTACTATAAGCGTCTGCGAGTGTTCTTAGCTAGGTTTTGTGCCGAGGTACCCCCGATAAATATCGAAAATCGATAATCGAACAAATCGGATTATAGAAGGATTATTTCATGCACTCATAGACAAAGACATAAGAAACGATATTCAGAAGTTTCAAGGTTGCAGTTCTTACAATAGTGCAGAAAATCAATAATATATATATATAAAAGGCAAGATGTTTGTGTGTGTCTGTTTGTCTGTATGTCTGTATTTTTTTCAGTCCTTTTATTTTAGTTTTTGCTTCGGGTTTGGCTCTGAGTAGGTATAATTGTAGTTCTTAGTCTCAGCCATGATACCATTTATCAGGACTTATTTAGCCTTGAAAATTCAGTTTACGACGAAAAAAAAACGTATTTGATATCGATACCAGGAAATCTAAATTTGACTCACATCCATTCATTTTTCTTTCAGTCTACGGTTTCGCTTTAACTGAAAACAACTATTGCTTTTTAGTCGTTCGTGCCAAAGTCCAAAGAGTCTGATCTCCAGGACCATGGATTAGTTTTAAAGCTTTCATTACACCCGAGCAACGTCGGGCTATCCTGCTAGTTATGTAATATAAGTGCAGGCAAAAAAAAAAAGATAATTTATAAACAACTTCAAAAAGTAATGGTCCATCGAAAGACGTCTTTGATTAAGTCGATACCCTATATAAAATAGTAATCTCTTTTATTAGTTGATATATTTGTACAAACTCATTGACATTCTATGACCTTCATCAATCGTTCATACATTGATTTTGATAACAGTATTATGGCTTCAGTTTCAATAATACATGATGCAATTATTATTATTCCCCTGAACTCTTCCTACGTTGAATGTTCTTTCTCTATCATCGCGGACAACACTTTCAATAATTAAAACAAGTTTATTGGTTTAATATGTGGAAAGAGAGGTCGACATTCCACTCTATTCTGGGTGTGCGTCGTGGTGCACTGGATATCGTCTCAGAAAGAGAAACCGGGGAACTGAGTTCGAATTCCAGTTGAATGCCCTGCATTCACTTACGCGCTGATACCCATTGGGAAAGGTATTAATCTGTCGCTTATTTATTGATTAAATAATAGGACAGATTGGGTTCTATAGCCTTGGCTGGCAACCAGTCTACCTCAGCAGGCATTGGCAAACTGTTGCGGGCTAATTAAAATTCCTGATGTCTATACAGGGTAGGACTTGGGACCCTGCTCTTAAACAAATCCCAACGAATCTTTCACCTTCGATTGGGTGGAAGCCAGCACAAACCGACCAAGGTGAATGCCGTAACACGTACAGGTACAGGTATATTCTGGTTGAAAGTATGTTAGTTCAGATTTGCAAAATCTGGAAAAATATTGGCTTGAAATTTTCTTCGCTAGAGCAAAAACAAAAAAACAAACTAATTACGACTCGTCTATCTCAAAAGAGACGAAAAACTGAAATTGTTCAGACTGTTGTCCCTATCTTTATTGTCATTTTCACGGAATCTGTACCGAACACTCTAATTCGATCAATGAAGTAGATTGTTCTTGTTCATGCCGCTTCCAGACGTCTTAATTCAATTCAACTACTGTCGCCAGATATTGAATTCACAATTCTTTGGGTCACTAGATACAACCAATGCTTTTATCTATTGATCAATGTGTTATTGCAAGCCCAAAGAGACCTGCGTGGTCGAAACCTGGGTAGCAGGGAAGTAGTGTGTGTTCTGTTCTTTAACAGATATATATTTAAAACACTGGGGTGGCCTAATAATTATGGCCGGTAGTGTATTAGGCCACCCCAGTTTTTAAACAAATGATGTATTTCATATAATTTTTTAGTATTTGTTGCCAAGTGGATAATTGTAAATGAAAATAGAATGGTTCTTTTGTTAATACTGCACAATAACATGTGCATCAAATGAATTTATAAATATTTAATAATTACCTATATTGCAGTTTCATCAATGAAAGAATGAAGAAAATCTAGGGTGATTCGGACGATATCATCTTTACTTCCTTGTAAAATTTTTAAAAGTAATAATAACAAAAGAACCATTTTATTTCATTCAGAATTATCCACTTAGTATATAGTATGAAATACATCATTTCTTTTATAAAATTGGGGCGGCCTAATAATTATGACCGGTAGTATATATATATATATATATATATGTTAAATGTAGTTTAAGGTATTCCATATTTATGGGCTAAAGTGCTCAATATCAAATATAGATCGTAAGTAGATATAAAAGTAGACATTGAAATCAACACCCAAATGCGACAGTCGGTTACATGCTAAACGCAATCATCAAGAAATATGCAGTGTGTATTTACTCGACTTTTTATCTATACAACTCAGAAATGCATTGTGGGTTGAATTTTAATTTAATTATTTATTTGTTTAGATTAACTTATCATATTTTTTTTATTTGGTTATTTTCATTTATTTTTGTTCGTTTTCAGTTTTCGATTTTTAAATAATACAGTAAAAATTTATTTTTGTGTCTGCATTTTGAGATGAGTTTCTGATCATTTATTTAGTAGTTTGCTTTTGTCTGGAAAGGAAATTATATTGCTATTTACGATCAATGCTATCGTCTGGACATGTATATTATGTTTTTGTTTTTTTTCGAATATTTATATATACTGGTCAGTGATGCAATGTGGGTAGTCTATTTCATTCTGAGTAATCTGTTGTAATCTTCTAATGGTCATTTTGTTGAGCATTGTTTGTTAATTTGTTTATTATTTACTTAGTTTATAGGTTTTGGATTGATTGTTGTAGGTTGATATTCTTTTCTTTAGTTTCCATGATATTTATTGCGTGATATTTTTTTTTTTTTTTTGGTTTTGCTTTTACTCACCAAATATGGTTAGTAAACATTGTGTCATTCGCGTATTCTGTATTTGTAAAGGATGTCTTTTTGTGTGTGTATGGTTTCTTTGTTTCCAGGGTCATTCAGTTACTCCCATGTATATTTTTCATCGTTATCTGCTAATTTTACAGTGACTTTGTATATTACATTACTCTGCACTTACACGCGGGCTTAAAAGCTAAAAGAAGATATAACCAAAATAAATAATTCACCTAACGTATTTATTGCAGTGAATAGATTAGAAATGTATTCGAAATCTCCCTAAACGCAACAAATTACTCAAGGGTAACATAACTAAAACATGCAAAAAAGTACCGATAACAATATATTTACTAAATCATATCACCCAGAGCAAGGCGGTAATGCCACTGAAGAGCAGGGGGCTACGTAAGAGTGAAAAGATTGGAAAAGAGAAAGTCGGGAACCACATCCTAAACAGGGAACAAGGGATGAGCCTCTTCACCTGTTCAATAGACGTGGGTGGAGTGTGAACCGGGCGATAGTTTAGTCTATCTACTCCAACTGAAAAAAAAAAGAAAAGAGTGAAAAGATTGGAAAAGAGAAAGCCGGAAACCACATCCTAAACAGGGAACAAGGGATGAGCCTCTTCACCTGTTCAATAGACGTGGTAGAGTGTGAACCGGGCGATAATTTAGTCTATCTACTCCAACTGAAAAAAAAGAAAAGAGTGAAAAGATTGGAAAAGAGAAAGCCGGAAACCACATCCTAAACAGGGAACAAGGGATGAGTCTCTTCACCTGTTTAATAGAGCACAATATTTCAAAGGAGTTAAAAGAATTGCTTAAAACTCCCAGCAACACTCACATACACATCACACAGAACAAAAATGCTTACAGGAAGAGAAACATAATAGGTTTACACCAAGCTAATAACAAAAATGTAAAAACAAACGTAAGAAAAATATTAAACTCATACACAAACATTTCACCGCATCAAGCACCCTGCACAATTTATTCAACAAGACCACAGTAAAAATCAGCTACAATTACACCAAAAACATGACAGAAATAATTAAAAAGTAAAACAGGATAACAATCAAAAAGCATCTGAACAAATTTAAACCCACAGATCGCTGAAGAATGAAAAAGCGAATGTCCCTTAAACGGCAATTGCTTACATAACAATGTAATATACCAAGGCACTGTAAAATATGCAGATAACGAAGAAAAAAATATATATATAGGATTAAATGAATGACACTGAAAAACAAGAAACTACGCACACAAAACATCCTTTACAAATAGTAAATATGTGAAAAACAAAAAGCTTTTTAACCATATCTGGGAGATTAGAAACAAAAACATGTCATCATGAAAAATGAGGAAAAGAATATGAGCTTCGAACAATCAATCGAAAACTAAATAAATTAAATAAAGAAGTAAAGAAACTAAGTAAATAACAAACAAATTAGCAAACTATTCTCAACAAAATAATCATTAGAAGATTACAACAGATTACCGAAAATGCAATAGACTACCCAGAATGTATCATTGACCATTATTTATAAATAGTCGAGCAAAAACACAACGCACATGTCCTGACGATTGCATTTAGCATGAAACAGATTGTCACTTCTGACTTTTGATTACACACACACACACACACAGAGAAACACACACACAGAGAGAAACACACACACACACACACACACACACACACATATATATATATATATATATATAATTAGATAGTTTTTGGTCATAATTAAATTGGACCAGTATTGAAAAGGGTTCAATACATTAACATTGTAGAACTTGTAAATATTTTTCATTTTGAAATAAATTATTTCCACAATCTAGGTTTCACCCTTTCTCTATTTACAGTATCTATTATAAAGTTATTGTAAATTGCCTGAAGATACCGAAAGATTAAAACCTTGGTTGCGGAAATAACTCCATAATTTCCAAATGAATATATATATATATATATATATATATATATATATATGTATATATATGCATGTACGTGCGTGTGCGATGAGACTTACACTATATCATAATGATGTATGTGGCTTTAATCAAATATTCTTTCTTTCTGGGTATCATTGCAAATTAATTTTTATCTTGCATTTATTTTTTTTTTTTTTTTTGCATAGGAGAAACACCCAAATTGCTTATAAAAATTAGAAAGTTACATATATATATGTGTGTGTGTGTGTGTGTGTGTTGTATAAACGTTTGGGTGTTTGGTTAAAAATCACTAACAATGTATTTCTGACGTCTTTTATATGTTTAATTTATTTAGTTTTATAGTGTTCTTCTAGCTGTTGTAAATCTGTTTCAGAGAGATGCCTGTCCAAATACACACACACACACACACACACACACACACACACACACACATATATATATATATATATATATATTTGAAGATATTTCTGTAAGTACAGAATTTAATTAAAGAAATAAAAGTGTGCAGCTATGATGTTACACATTGTAAATATATTAAAAAGCGAAGCAACCGGTTTCGCTCCCGCTCTTCAGGCCTCTACGGGAGATCTTAATAAAAATTAAAAAAATAAAAATTGTCATGAAAATGAGAAAGATGGAAAGAAAAATGTGAATGCTAGAGGCTAATTATATCGAGTCCCAACAACTCACGCTGTTTGCACAACGCAGGCTTTCGGGACCCGATATACAAATCTTCCAGAACCTTAAGGTGGAATGAAGAGTGAGATCGGGACACAACAGTGAACCGATCTACACTAAAATTAGCAGCACACTTTCTGTTCTTTATAAGGTGCTCGCAAATAGCGGAACCGTAGGTATTCGGGATGAATTCATTTCGAGGTAAGGTGTGATTTCTTATTTTAGTTGGAATAAAAAACAACAATGAACATTCGATGAAATTTGTCTAGCCAAACTTTCACAATTTGATCCAATCCAGGGAAGTCTAAGATAAACAGGGCATTGTTTGGCAGTAATGAGTTTATCCTTTTTGAATTCAAAAATTTTGTTACAGATGACCGAATGCACAGTGTCGGGCGGATACCTTAAACTGCATAAGGTTTCCTTTACAAAATCGATTTCTTCATCAAGAAAAGACCCAGAACAAATAATTAACGCCCTGTGGACTAGGGTTCTGATAATGTTTAACTTACTTTTTTTTTTAGAACAAAAGGAATCCCAACGCGTATATAACCCCGCAAATGTTGGTTTTCTATAGACAGTGGTGTGAAAAGTTGTAGGTGTCCGATGTAGTAGGACATCTAAAAATGCTAGTTGAGAATTTGATTCTTTCTCAACAGTAAACCTCAGTGCTGGATGGATATTATTTAGAAAAGAGAGAAACTAGTCTGACTCAAGTTCATTTTCAAATAAACAGAAAGTGTCATCCACATATCGACAATACAATTGAGGATGAAGTGAACTACTTCGTATTCTCTCCTCATGAAAGCCCACAAAAATATTGACAAGTGCTGGACCAAAGGAGAGCCCATAGCGACCCCATCTATCTGTCGATACATAGTATTACTGAAACTAAATTCAACAGACGAAAATTTCATCAAATCCACAAAAATTGATTCAGGTATACTAGGTGGAGATATAGAGCTACGTATATATGTTGCTACGTATATATATATATATATATATATATATAAGGATTGAATTAATAGTTTACCTTCTCCTAAATTGGTTACTAACAAAAGCTATGAAGAGTCAAGTCCAATCTGGTATTATTGCCTATAGGACGGAGCGGAAGGAAGAGGTCAGTTCATACCTTCCGACGTGCATCCGTATACACACACACACACACACACACACACACACACACACACACATGATCACACAGATTGCACACACACACACGCTCTTACACGCATGCTCACACTCGCATGTTTACATATGCATGTTCACACACACACACATACACGCTTACATACGCATGCTCACACACATTCTCACACACATACAAACATGCACGCACGCATGCTCTCACACACACACGCTCAAACACGCATGCTCACTGACATGCACACGTATGCTCACACACACTCACATTCGCATGCTCACACACACGTATGTTCACACACATATAGGTTCCTCCACAAATACACTATATCTAAGATCTAAAATTAATTTTAAAAATGAAAAATCATTCATTAAACGTTTATTTTACTTTTCATTTCAAACTAACAATAAAACTTTAATATTTCCAACAAGCAAAATACTTTGCTGTATTTCTAAACTAAATTTAAATTGACCGAAAGAAGTTTTTATTTTTGTTTCTTGTGCTTTTTATGTCCATTTTTTTTTTTTTTTTTTTTTTTTTTAGCCAAAGAATCTGATTTTAGGGGCATTTGTAGCCCTTATTTGTCTCAATGTAATTCTCTGTTTTAAAACCTTTCAAAAATAAAATATACGTTTCTCAAACGATATTTGAGAAATATTAGCTGATTTAAATTATGATTAATCGAATTTTTAAAACATATTATTTTTTTATTAGTTTGAAATATGCCACAAATTATTTTTTAACAAGACAGTAGCTGATAATTTGAGATTTTGAAAGCTTGATGACGGATGGATGTTTATTTAATGTTTTTCTACGGGAGCTTTATCTGTAAAAATAATAGAAGCATAACATAATAGCTTTTTTGTATGTAACTTTTATGTGTTCAGTAATCTTTAAAATTCATGAAAATATTCTCCATAATCTAATGTTGTATTGAATTTTAGATAATTTGGCTTTAAATTTTTTATAGTTATCGCTCTCATTTTCTGATCATGTCGTATTTGAACTTTCGTGTCTACAAAAATTGGCACGTTGATCTACATACAAAATAAATTCAATATTTAAATATTGGGGTATGATGAATTGTACAAACCTTTCCAATTTATGATTAGTAAATATAGTTTTTACTCAATGATAATATCATAAAAAAGGGTGAAATTAATACAAAATTTTAAAAGATTTTATAAATTTGATAAATTGTCCCAAATAAAATTTACATAAATGAAAACAATTCTTATAAAAATTCATTATTTATTAATTTTTTTTCAGACAATAGCATCATTAATATATCTTATTTAAATAATCAATTAAATTTCTAATTAAATAATATCTTTTTTTTAAGGATTTTTTGTTTTGCGGTTTAGAGTAGATTTTCAGTAAATTGTGTATTTTTAACAAAAAACAAAAACAAAATGAATTTCAAATCCTCCAAGGATTTCAGCTTTTAACTAGTATAAAAGGGTGTACATTTAATTACTCGGAATTTCATAAATTAAGTCAGTGGTGAGTAAGAAATATAAAATAAATATATAAGTATAAAGATTTTCTGAAAATTTCGTTAATAAATCCTTAAAGTTTCAGAATTCCATATCAATGAGTTTCTTTTTTTTACCACAAAAAGACGCTAGAATGTCCAATTAATGATTAGTATTGGACATTCTAGCGTCCTTTTGTGGTAATCTGTATACTTATTGCTGCATTCGTTTTCAAGGATTGTGTTTTGTGCATGGTTACATAACTGTTTTAATTATTTATTTTTATTATTTTTCAATTATTGTTGTCGAATATATATATATATATATATATATATATATATATATATATATATATATATATATAGTCATATGCAGACAGATCTGTTTCGCTGTATCACAACTCATCAGTACGGTTAAACATCAGATTGCTTTTTACCCAGTATTGAAACCTGATTGAACTTCTACTTATAAAAATTCATTATTTATTAATTTTTTTCTTCAAACAATCGCATCATTAATATATCTTATTTAAAAATCAATTAAAAGCATAGAAAGAGGCAAACTTTTAGCATATGTTATAGATATATAGAGAAGCAACACACACACACACACACACACACACACATGCATATAAGAGTGGACTTTGCGTAGTACCAAGAGGTCGATCACGTGAATGACCAGTGCCAGTGTTGGAATAACAGGCCAAGGATAGGCGACGCTAGAATGTCCAATACGAATCATTAATTATTTTGTGCCTCCTCCCAAATCTGGTGACGCATGAAAAACAAGAATTTTAACCAAAATGTCGAATGTACTAGAAAGGATAAAAAAAATTATATAATCAAAAAATATTTCGGTATTTCTTTTTAATAATAACACAAAGATTTAGACGATAAAACTTTGTTTTTATCAAATTTAGGTTGTTTTTTTTTTTCTTTTTTTTTTTTTTCATCATGGTATGCTTTTTGTTTTTAGCAAATTAGTTGAGGTATCTACATATATATGTAAGTAAAATTTCAGATAGAGTATATCTCTAAAAGGAGAAAATGAATAAAGAGAGTGTAGAGGCCTCAGTGATGTTTATCAAATAGGCCTTGTGCCAAACACAACCGCAGTCCCCACAATTTGAAATATCAGAATGTTGAAAGTTGGATGTCAGAATGTGGAAGAATAAAAAATTTCGTTTTGTATGTTAAAGTAAAATTTTATTAGCTAAACAGAATAAGAAATTTATAAGAAGAAAATGTTCAAAGAGAAAAATGTATGTAGTTAATTGAATTCAGAGCTTATGGTTCATAGTAGCAGAATGTGTATATGTATAAAGGAAATTGTACTTATCGGACTTTAGTTTTTGGGTGTCAGTTGAAGCATCTTTTTGTTGCTGTTGTTGTTTCTTTGACGGCGTGTATGTGAAGACGAACAAAAGAAAATTGGAAGGAGAGGAAGAACGAATGTGTGTCGACGAGACATGACAGGATCGGCGTCTTGAAATTTCTTCCTTATTGTGACGAGGTCTTTATCAGATTACCGCTCCCATCAAACTGATTTATTCTGACTTTCCTTCCCTTCTCTTTTATACCGATTCACCTTTTCACAGTGGATTGTTAACTTTTCTTTCAGCCTTGCAAATCGCTTCCCTTCATTGGTTAGAAAATAAATTTCACATCAGATTGCAAAATTTGGCTTCGTCTTTTTCTTTCAATATGGAGTCAGTCCTTTTCATTTTCGACAAAATTAAATTTCACGCTTGATTGTGAATTTTTGCCTTGGTCGGGTTTTTTCAAAATGTTTTTAGTCATTCTTATCTATTTCTGCGCGTGTTCAAATTTACTTTTTGCATTTCTGTTAACTGTTGGATGATATAGGATTTGTATCCTATAAGATTAAGAAAACTTACCTGGCGCCTCAGATGCAACAATTTTGCCCTTGCATATACGTGGATACTTGTTACAAAATAGAATCTTTTCATTGGCCTTGATAAAGTTCCACAGAGACCGAAACACGTCGTCTAAGATGAGTTTTCCCTTCGTTTTTACTAATATTTATATATATATATATATATATATATATATATATATATATATATGTGTGTGTGTGTTTGTGTGTGTGTGCGCGCGTGCGTGCCTGCAAGAGTGTGTGTGTTTAAAATTAGTTATTTTTATTTGTGCATACATAGATTTTCAGTTGTTCGGCCATCCAGCAACGTGCCTATCAAGATATCTGAAGCTGTGCTTTCGTACGATTCTTCCAGAAGAACCGATTTTATTTATCATGAAAACTTATTAAATTGAATACGCAACAGACTCGTCAAATACACAAATATAATACACGACTTTAACTAAAAAGAAATGAAATGAAATCCTCATTATAAAAAATTAATATCGCAACTACGAATACTGCCGCAATTTAATGGCTATATTCGGGAATTGAACATTTTTGCCTTTCATCACTTACGCCCCATTTTCAATAACACTAATGAAATCCTTGAAAAAGATATTTCTTGTTAGTACACAAGAAAAAAGCACTAAATATTATCAGCATGAGTGCTTTTCAATCAGTTTTAATGAAACAACTCTCTCGTATATATATATAAACTTATTTATAAATGGAACTTTGTCTCTGTGTGTGTCTGTGTGTGTGTCAGTTACCTATAGACTCCGAAACAGCTGAACCAATTTTCTTGAAAACTTACACAGTTGTACTATAAGCGTCTGCGAGTGTTATTAGCTAGGTTTTGTGTCGAGGTACCCCCGGTAATTATCGAAAATCGATAATCGAAAAAATCGGGTTATAGAAGGAGTGGTCCGATTTTAATCAAATTTGATACACTCATAGACAAAGACATAAGAAACGATATTCAGAAGTTTCAAGGTTGCAGTTCTTTCAATAGTGCAGAAAATCGATAATATATATATATATATATATATATATATATATATATATAAGGCAAGATGTTTGTGTGTGTGTCTATTTATCTGTCTGTATGTCTGTATTTTTTCCGCCCTTTTATTTTAGTTTTTGCTTCGGGTTTGGCTCTAAGTAGGTATAATTGTAGTTCTTAGTCTCGGCCATTATACCATTTACTAGGAGGACTTATTTAGCCTTCAAAATTCAGTTTACGACGAAAAAAACTTATTTGATATCGATACCAGGAAATTAAAATTTGACTTACATCCATTCATTTTTCTTTCAGTATACGGTTTCGCTTTAACTGGAAACAACTATTGCTTTTTAGTCTTTCATGTCAACGTCTAAAGATATATATATATAGGTTTGTCCGGAAAGTTTGCACGGCTTTTTAAGGGAAATTAAGACACAAAACAAAATTATGCCATTAAATTCTTATTCAACAACATATGAACTATTTTTTGTGCAACCTTTCGCAATTTTTCTGCAACTTTTCTGTAGGTTCTCGGCAAAGAACTCATTAAGGTGTGTTTTATGTCATCCAAAGAATTGAAATTTTTAAGATTGAGATTATTTTGCAAAAAGTAAATGAAAATCCAAAGGAGCAATGTTTGGTGAATATGGAGGGTGGGGTAACAAATCCCAGCCAAGATGCAACAACTTTTGCCTGGTCGTCAAAGAAATGTGAAGTCTGACATATATCTTGTGAAAAACAAGAACTTTCCTGTTCGCCAATTCTGGGCGTTTTCTTTGAATTACTGTCTTTACGTTTTCCAGTTGCAAACACTACTTTTCAGAATCAATTGACTGGTCACTTGGCAGAGGCTCATAGTACATGATTCCTTTCCAATCCTATTAGATGCACAGCATGACTTTCATTGAATGAATACCTGCTTCTGGTGTAGCTACAATTGGCACATCTCGCTTGCCCCAGAAACGTTTTTCGCTGAACCATGTTGTAAACGATCCATTTCTCATCACCTGTCACAATTACTTCAAAAAAGGGTGCATTTTCATTGTGTTTATATAACAAATCACAGATAGAAATGCGATCCAAAAGATTCTTTTAACTCAGATCATGTAGTGCCCAAACATCGTAGCTATTTGAGTACCCAACTTTCACTCATGGATGTTGAATTTAGCTAAATTTAGTGTTCCTGCCATTTCCCACGTTGTGTATTGCAGGTCATTTGCAATTAATGTCTTCATTTGGTTATAATCTGCAATGGGAGGGGGTCTGCATGAGCGTTCTACATCAATAAGGCTACAATCACCAACTCTAAACTTAGCGAACCACTTCCGTGCAGTTCTGTCAGCTAAAGCACTTCACCGTACACAGCACATTTCTTTTTTCTTGTTGCTTGTGAGACATGTTTGTTTTTATAGCAATAAAAAAAACATTGTGTCTAAAACCCACCTTATAATCTTTTATTTTCATAGGGACGCAAAATTGACACGAATTAAGTCATTTTAAACATTCTTTCTCAAGCTAGATTGAAACGTACTCGGAAATGCAAGCATATATATATATACTATAGTCATCAGCAGACAGATCTGTTTCGCTGTATCACAGTTCATCAGTACGGTTAGACTCAGATCGCTTCCTAACCCAGGAATGAAACCCGATCGATCGGCGTCAGTTGGCGATTCCACCCCTAGGCCACAAGCGTCCAGTAGAAGAAGGCAGGCTTTTTAGCGCGTATAAACACGCCCAATAGCTAGAGTTCACTAATTCATTATTGAATGAGCGATATGAACAAGGAACGAAGAAAATAATTGCATTGTTCAAAACTTATGTAATTTAAAACAGTCCTCAATATAAAAATAGAGCAATGAGTATTTATTATAAGTTATACTTTAGGACAGTTTTGATCGTTTGTTTTAAAGTATATTTTGTAATATATATATATATATATATATAGTCATCCGCAGAGAGATCCTTTTTCACTGTATCACAGCTCATCAGTACGGTTAGACTCCGATTGCTTTTAAGCCAGGATTTAAACTCGACCGAATTGGCGTCAGTCGGCGATTCTACGTCTGGGCTATGGGCGCTCGGTAGAAGAAAGCAGACTTTTAGCGTGTATATTATCATTATATACGCCCAATAGCCAGAGTGCTCTAATTCATTACTGAATGAGCGATGCGTACATATATATATATGTCCATAAATTTTACGATTTCTAACGAACATGAACGACTAAAAATCTTTCCGGACAACAGCAGTATAATTTTATATGTGGATCTGTATAATTTATATAGATATATATGCATCACACATATAAATTTACATATCTTAAAAATACTCCTTTTTTTCCTATTACTAATTAACATGTAGTGTGCGGTATAGAGATGGCCTATGTAATTGGCAATCGGATTTCAAATTCTTGCTGGAGTAGTTTCGGATTCAGTCAGTTAAGTGCCATAGGTGATACACGCTTGGGCGATCATGTCTCGAAAGAGACATGACTGACTGGGCAGAAGATTATCTCGCAGTAGGTTGCCATTGCTTTCTGCGGTAGACTGGTTGCCAGCCAAGGCTATAGAACCCAATCTGTCCTGTTATTTAACCCATAACTGGAAGGAAGAGACGGATTAATACCTTTCCCAAGGGTAATTGCGCGTAAGTGAATGCAATGAATTCAATTGGAATTCGAACTCGGTTCCCCGATTTCTCGTTCCGAGCCGATATCCACTGGACCACAACTCGGATTACTTTACTCTAATGCTTAAAAAGTCATGAACTCATTTTTTTCACTCAGCCATGACAATGATTATTCCCTGCTGATATTATCTTACCTAGTGTAAATAGTCGCATCTTAGAAAGAAAGTGGGCGCTGCCCTAATTCTGCAGAAAAATATATAATTCAGTTTCTATTTTATAAAAGAGCATCTTTAGCCGAAACTTATTTAATATGTCATAATGTCACAAAAGCTGAGCAATTTATAAGGCCGCTTGTTATGGCCTTAGATATTCTTTTTTTACTATATGAGAATTATCAGAACCTTTTGGGAATTAGGATGGAATGTTTTCCTTCTCCTATATTGATTGCCTTTCAAGGCAGGAGAATAGACTCAACTCTGCGACTCTTGAAAGCTATACTCAACTGATTCCTTTCCTTTATTACATGACTGAGTAAAGAGATTTTTCCAAGGGTATTAGTTCGAAAATTAACACAGCAGACTATACCAGGATTTGAATCGTCAACGGTTGCAGTGTAGGTTATTATGGCGCAAAATAGGAGTCGTATAGATTCGTTGAGAATTGATGTCGTGTCCATGTGACTCACTAGCTAAGCTTCGTACCAGGATAACACCTGACATCAAAATACTCCTAAGTCTGGTACAAGGTTATGAGCCCACATAACCTAGTAACGGTTAAACTCACTTGACATTTGCCATGACTTGCAATACCAGTTTCCTAAATATTTTGTAGACAGTTTCTAATGGAATCCGTTTCCTTCTACCAACAGAGTATCAGTATGAACTTGGGTCAAATAATCCAACAACACGTGTCTCCTGTTCACTACGGTCGTCGTCGCACTCATTCTTAAATAATTAAAAAAAAAAGTACTTTTTATAGATTGAATAACAGGATAAATTTGCATTAGTGGAAAGAGAGTTTCGCAAAAGTATTCGACTCTGTTATCTATAATTTTTAAAAAATATACAACCCGCTAAGGCGCCATTTTATTTTGGGAAATATATTACAAGCGAGACATGTTCAAATCCGTTTTCGTTCAGTAGATAAGCTCATAGTGGCTTCGTTCAAAATGTCGATCATGACTATAGGTGCACCACTCCAGCAATATAAATCACAGGTTGGTTCTGTAGATGTTGACGAAGCACGAATGTGTCTGGGCAGGAGTCTGCAATGGCGTTTGGCTAAAGTAAAATGGATTCTCGTTCTGATTGGCTAGAAAAGATGGATTCTGATTGGTTAGAAATAGTCCAAAGGATTCGAAGAACTGTGGTTCTCGCTAAGACCGACATGTTTCATTCGATTGAAGCCATTTTTAACTTTTGGTTTAACAAAGCGGTTTTATAAAGTTGACATTTGCGATATTTCTGATCCAAATGAAGTAAGTCAGTTTCTTCCGGCTTTTAATAAAGTTTTCTAATTCCTTTCCTTCAACCAACGAAGTAGCGTACGTCAAACAATCCAACAAAATGTACCTCCTGTTCGCTACGACAGTTACACTCATACTGTCACATATTTTAGCACTTTTTATAGCTTCAGAGACAGGTCAAATTGGCGTAGCTGGAAAGAGAGTCTAGCGAAATTATCTAACTTCGAGATTTATCCTTTTTAAAAAAATATACAACTCGTCAAACCGACATTTTATTATGCGAATATTTTAAACCTGAGACATGTCAGAATCTGCTTTTGTCCAGGAGGTAAAATGCATGATGGAGACAAATTTTTCGAGAATTAAGGAAATTCGCTTACATGGAAGGTCGTCTTGGCCAATAGATTTTCAAAAATACATTATGAAAATTTGTAATAAGAATTTCGTCCATCAGCTAAAAACTTGCTTTTCATTATCTGAACTTAACGTGTAGTTTGTTCAAATCAAAATCATATTAGTCAGGGTTTTCTTTTGGTCGGCCTGAAAGTAGCTTTTCTTGACACAATAAATGGTCGTTTTTTTTTTGGTTTTTTTTTGGCAGTGGTGTTTGGATTCATCTGAAGGTGGCATAGCCATCGAAATGTCTGGTTTTTTAACGTGGTTTCTGTTTAATTCGTTGATAATGCTTTTCTTAGCTAATTGTTCCGAGTCACCGAATATAAAGTACCTTCGTATAGACTTAATTGATTTTTAACTAGGACAAGAAATGGCCTGTTCATTTTAATGCTAACCACTAAGAGAGAAACTTATTGCATCTTCTCCGGCTTTGTTTGTGTATTAAATATTACTCACATAAGTTGACAAAATCCGAAGAAGCATCTGCAATATCATAAATACTGACTTGGTAACTCGGCTTTAGTTACTTTCTCACTGCCATAACAGCTTCCCTGTACCGTTTCTATAAATACTTTAATGGCAATTGCTTTGAGGAGTAACTTGACTTCATGACTAAGCATAATACTATATTGGCAGTTAGATCTCATCTTAACAATGAAACTGCGAGATGTAATCGTAAGTTCTATGTTCATAGTGTCTCCTATCTAGTATAACAATTATTTTTAAGCTGAATTTTCCATTACACCACGTCGAATTGCTCAAGTGATTTTCTTTTATATGCTGTGACGAGACAAGACGTAGGTAGCCATAGGCCTGCACATCTTCCTGACTTTTGTAACTCTTCATAGCTTTCCCAGTTCATCAATATATCCTATAAGATTTTTCAAGCACCATATAGGATGACTCAAACGAAAAAAAGTAAAATTGCACACCCGCAACATCGGAAAAACCCAGACCAAGGCACATTTCACAAGTCAGTGTGAAAAGTAAGATTCTGGATTCTGATTGGATAAGAAATACCAAATTGATCTATTAATCCTGTCAAATTTTCTTAACACCTAAAACAATTGATATTTCAATTGATCCAACCACGCGACCTGCTAAGTACTTATTCACGTCTCTTGACCGGTCAAATCAGTCCGAGATGAGAGCAGTAATCTGACGGATCTCGTCACAATGTATGGAAGAATTTTCAAGAAGCCGAACCGGTCATGCCTCGTCGACATACATTAATTCTTCCTCCTTCTAATTTTCCTTTCTTCGTTTTCACTCACACGCCATCAAAGAAAACAAGATACTTCAACTAACCTCTATAAGTGCAATTTCCTTTATTGCTTGACTTTTCTTTTCACTCTCTTACCGACCAAAAAGGGAAAAGAACATAGACTTTATTAGTAACTTTTTAATTTTGCTACATATACACATTCTGCTACTATCAACTACAAGCTCTGAATTTATATGGATCATTTAACTACTTACATTTTCTATTTGAACATGTTCATTTTTTTTTCTTACAATTTCGTTATTTCTGTTCAGTTAATAAAATTTTTACTTTAACATACAAGACGAACTATTTTATTCTTTCACGTTTCAACGTCCAACCTTTAATCTTCTGATATTTGAAAAATGTGGGGACTTGGTTGTGTTTGGCACAAGGCTAATTTAATAAGCATCACCGAGGCCCCTACAACCACTTCCTCGTTAGGTGCCTCAAAAATTTCAACTATCTCTTTCTGATGTTAAGTATAATTTTCCTTTTTGTTTCTATTCTCTCTAAAACTTCTTCGTTGTTTACATGTTCGGTCTATGGCATCCTCAGCATCCTTCTGTAAAACCACATTTCTGTTGCTTCAAGTTTCTTCTTCACCTCTGAGGAGATCGTCCAGGATTTACTCCTATACAGGAGGACAGATCTCATGTAAGAGCTCATTACACCTTTCTTTGTTTCTAACGCAATTTTTCTGTCTCTTAATGCTATACTTAGCTTTTGAAATGCATCTTCAGCTATCCAAAATTCTTTTCGGGTATCAGTGTCACATTTTCGTCTTTTGTTCAGATATTTAAATTTTTAACTTGTTTCATTTTAGCATCTCCAATTTGTAATTTGCATTTTCGGTTCATCATTTTTTTTTTATAACCTTACGTTCTATCTTCTTGTAATTTGAACTTAGTTCTTTCTTCTCGTTTGTAGAAGCTCTTGTAGTTTCCTTTTCTGTGTCTACTATCAACACTGTGTCATCTGCATACCTTGTTAAGATTGTGACCGCTAATAATGCATTTTGTTAGGAATTCTAGCGCTCTCAGAATCGTCTCGCAGTATAGGTGGAATAAATCCGGTGAAAAGAGACACCCTTGTCTTACACCCCATTTTTATTTTTGTATATATGATGAACTCATTTTCTGTCCGTATGCAGGCGGTTTGCTGCCAGTATAGATTCTTCTTCTAAAATCCTTCTCGAATATGCCAAGTTCGCAGTGCAGCTCGAAATGATCTTTGTGATGCTAACCATTGCACAACTCCCGCTCCAGTAAGAAACCTGTCGTGGCGGACAGACATAATCTCGCTGCTGACCTTGAGCGGGATCTACACTCTGTGGTGAACTGGGGCAAGAAGTGGCTTGTCAACTTCAATTCCTCTAAGACCAAGCTCTTGTCTGTCAACCATTACAGGCAACCCCTTCTGCCTCCCATAAGCATGGACCAGGTGATTCTCCCGGAGAGTAATACACTACGCCTCCTCGGACTTACCCTGTCCTCAGACCTCAAATGGAAGCACTATATTGAATCCATAGCAAAATATATTGCTGAGAAGATTGGGTCACTATGTCTATCCAGGATGTTTTTTCCACCTGAATCCATCCTGCATATATACAAGTCAACTATCCGTCCGTGCATGGAGTACTGCTGCCATTTATGGTCAGGTGCCCCTGCCGTTCTTGACAAGCTCCAAAGGAGAGTCTGTAATGTGATAGGTACTGATCTGGCGACTCGACTGTAGCCACTTTCCCATCGTCGAAATGTGGCCTCCCTCTGTCTCTTCTATAAATACTTTTATGGCTTCTGCTCGGATGAGCTTAAGTCACTGATGCCTCCTCAACAGGTGTTTACCCGTGCAACCAGACTGGCAACTGGGTCCCACGCATTCACAGTCAGGTTAGCCAAATGCAGACGACAATTCTACTCCTGCAGCTTCCTCTCTCGCACTTCCCGCCTGTGGAACTCACTCCCGTATTCTTGCTTTCCTGACGGCTACAACCTCCAGAAATTTAAATGCAAAGTTAATACTCATCTACTAACCACTGGCCTCTAGCTCTCTCCCCACCCCCGTATAATCTTCCCTTTCTCTCCACCTATGTATCTGTCATCGCACCTGCTTTCTCAGCTTTCTATTGTTCCTTTCTAACTAGCTTGTACTCCTCACTCTTTTCTAATTAATCTTTTTACATTTATGTAACCCCCTGCACATCAGTGGCGTTTCTGCCTTGCTCGGGGTGAAATGATTAAAAAAAAAAAAAAAAAAAACAACGACAAAGTACCCAAATTACTTTCTAAGCGTAGCGTACATGTGGCACAAGGCCGAAAGTACAGGCAACCAGTGAGGTTCAAAATCACTATTCAGACGAAGCTGATCTAGCGAAACAAGCTTGCTAACCATCTCACCACGTCAATGAGCTCAAGGGATTTTTCTCATCATAGCTTAGATGTTGCATAAGGTCGAAAGTATGAGGCACCCAGTAAGGATCGAACTCGCGACTCAGTCGTAATTGTTCTATTGTGACGAGCTCTGCTATCCATTACACGACGTCGAAGTGCCCTAAATTGATGATTTATGACTGAAAAACAATTTAATCTTTTGAAAACAAATAAAACATTTTTGCAATCATTTTAAGTAGACTGCCATAGAAGCAGATGGTTTTCTCGATGTGGTTGAGTTGCCGTGAGCATTGGAGTCCGAGTCTCCCTATGTCTAGCCATGTACAATCATAATAGAGTAAACATGACTGATTTTCTTTTATTTTTTTGTTATTGACACAAACGGGGAAAGAAAAAAGATGAAGTCGTTGACAATAAAAATGGTCGTAAAAGAATTGTGCATATTAGGAAGGAAGGAAGGAAGGAAGGAAGGAACGAACGAACGAACGAACGAACGAACGAATATTGTGGCAATGGAAGAATAAAGAAGAATACAGTAATTAAAGGAAATAAAAAATCAGTCGGAAAAAGAAAGAAAGAAAAAAAGAATATTAAACAAATTCAAGAAGAGGAAAGAGATAAAAAGAAAGTAGAAGAAAGACAGAATAAATTTTAAAAAAAGGAAAAATGAACGAAAGAAAAACGGAATATTATACAAATAAATAAATAAAAAAGTAATGAAGAGGAAAACAAGAAAACATCTCCAGAAAAACTAAAATGAAAAAAAAGAAAGAATGAGTGAAATAAAGACCGAATAATAAATGAATGAATGAAAAAAAGAATAATGAAGAGAAAAAAGAGAAAACACCAGTCAAAAAAAGGAAAAAGGAATATATATATATATATATATATATATATATATATATACTCCAAGTAAGGCGATAATATCACTACGTTCTAAGTGTCTACTTGGAGTAAAAAGGAATTAGAAGACTTTGAAAGGAACAGAAAATCCAATCCTGAACAGGAAATAAGAGATAAACTCATACATTTCTACAATAGACCGGCGAGGAGTGTGAACCGAACGATTAGCAGTCCTATGAATGAAAGGAAAAAGAAAGAAGAGAAAGAAAAACAATAGTAAAAAAAAAAATAGAAAGAAAAAAAGACATACATACAGATAGACAGACAGTCTTCAGAAACTATAATAAAAAAAAGAAACAAGCAAATAGCAAAATATAAAGAAAACAGGATTCTTGGGTATAAAACAAAAAAAGAGAAAAAATAAAACAAAAACACAATGCAAAAAACACCAAAAAATCGGGAAATCAATATATATATATATATATATATATATATATATATATATATATATATATATATAGTCATCCGCAGACAGATCTCTTTCGCTGTATCACAGTTCATCAGTACGATTAAACATCCGATTGCTTTTACCCAGGATAGAAACCCGACCGAATTGGCGTCAGTCGTCGATTCTACCTAATGAAAGAAAAGAAAAGAAAAGAAAAGAAAAGAAAGAAAGAAAGAAAGAAAGAAGTGTTTGAATTAAAAAAAAATAATTTAGAATATTATTAAGAAAGTAAGCGTCAGTTACATATAATTATATAAAATTATAAGCTTAAAAGAAACAAGAAAGGAAAAAAAGCTGCAAATGAAAGAGAAAAAGAAAGAAAGAAAAAGAATGACGAAAACAAAGAAACTATAAAAAAAAAAAAGACCGTTAAAAAAACAGTTTCATGAAATTGTGAAAGATAGAAAATAAAGAAAATTAATATTAAATAAACAAATGAGAAAATTAAGTCGATGAAGAGGAAGGATAGAAACCCCGGTAGAAAGAAAGAAAGAAAGAAAGAAAGAAAGAAAGAAAGAAAGAAGCCGTATCATTTGATTAAAAGAAAAGAGAGTAATAAAGGGGGAAAAGAGAAAACAACAGTAGAAAGAAAGAAACAAAGAACGAAAGAAATTTGTATTGCATGAAAGAAAGAAAAAATTAGTAATCAAGGGTTAAACGAGAAAACAGGAGTAGAAAGTAAGAAAGAATGAAAGGAAAGAGTATACCATGAATGAAAGAGAAAAGGCGTTATAAAAAGTTAAAGAGGAAAGAAAGAAGAAAAGAAAGAAATGAGTATTGCATGAATGAAAGAAAAAAAACGAGTAATAAAGTGCTAAAAAAGAAATCACCAGTAGAAAGAAAGAAAGAAAGAAAGAAAGAAAGAAAGAAAGAAAGAAAGAAAAGAAAAGAAAGAAAAGAAAGAAAGAAAGAACGTAAGTATTACAAAAAGACTGCAAGTAAAAAAAAAGTTTAATGAGATTGTGATAGAAGGACAAAATGGAGAAAAAGGTTATAAATGGAAAGAAAGAAAATAAAAGCGCTATATTGGTGAAAATGTTAAAACAATGGAACGAAAATTGATAAAGGAGACACGGAAATGAAACGAAACTTATATTTAAAACGAGCGAAAGAAAAAAATTATAAAATAAATGACTTAGAAAGAGAAAATGTGTTTTAAATTTACTGTGACAAATATAAAACAGAAAAGAAAAAGATTAACCAGACCAGCAAAAAAGGAAAAAAAAAATTAAATGGCGAAATGAGAAGAAAAAAAACCGAGGGAAACAACAAAAAAGAAAGAAAAAGAAAAAGAAATTATGGAGATAGAACAATTAAATGAAGCCAGGTGAAAAATATCTAGTTGGATCGAAGGGAGGAACGGAGGAACCAGGTAGGCAGCTGTCGTGAGACCCCCGAGAAAGCTAGCCGAGTGAAAAGACGTTATGAATAATAGATCAAAATCGATGTCTATTTGTCTATATACATATTAGACATTATACTATATTTGACGTTAAAGTAATCTAATATGTATTACTTAATATATAAGTAGCCTATTTATAAATAGTACATACACGCACATGCAAAAACACAATCACACACAGGCAGATAAGGCTTACGGCCATATCACGTAGAAACACCCGTCTCATGCGATCACATAAGCTAAGCAACGTCGAGCCTGGGGACCACTTGAGAATACCAGGTGCTATAAATTTGCATGTTCCCAGTCCGGTCGGGTTCTTTACATTCGCTTACGAGCAAATACCCTTAGGGAAGCTGTGAATCCACCTCTTCTTCTGTGATATATAACCTCGTAACCAACGATGATGATCATCTTCACAGATAAAAATATAAACATATTTTTTCTCCATTGGCGTTGGTTGTGTGGAGTGGAGGGTAGCTAGAGAGGATAACGTACATACGAAGGAGTTGTCGGTAATAGTTAATCTGCAGGAATTCTCTTCTCTTCTTTTCTCTCTTCTCTGTGTTTTCCCTGCTTTCTGATATCCCCAAATATATGCAAGCCGAAATTTCCACGCATTTTTGCCTTCACGAGTTTTCGCTCAATTGTGTCATATATGGCCAGGCACATCTGTCAATCATCTTAGCCGGCTATTGCCTTTGAAGCCGGCTACCTTTGATATTCATTACATTTCTGTCGGTCATAGCTTGTGTTTTCTGCTTTTGATATCAATCATATGTCTGTCGGGTCACAGTAATACATTACACTTCTCCAACTATAGCTTAAATATTGCCACTTGTATTAGGAAATGATAATTTTCTTAAAATTCAAATATATATTTTGGATTTGAAATAGCCTGCAAAAGGTTGATGAGCCATTAAAAAGATCACAATATTGGCCTGAAAATTCATGTTTAACCTCTTGTCAGTCTTCTCATTGCCATTAATAAACACTGGAAAGCTATAATTAACAAGAATGTTGCTGGTCAGATCAATAAGAACAAACTCTTGTGCGACAAACAGTACGTATTTCGAGCGACACTGTTCACTGCTGATGTCCTAACTTCGATTGCACACAAAACTAGTGAAGCACTAATACATCTCAAGGACTATCACATTAGATATTTCAAAGGCCTATGATGTGGTATAAAGGTTTATTATTCAAGCTATCTATCTATCACTGAAAAGATATTCTCATTTATAAAGTCTTTCCTAATGGGTAGGTCCCTGAATGTAGTTGTTAACGCCCTATCCTCAGTCCCAAGCAAACAACACAGATGCCTTCCCCCACAACATTTCTCTTCTCGGTTCAATCGTTCTCCTATTTTATATCAATGATCTGCCTAAGAATATATTCCGATCATTTGTGAATATTTATGCTGATGATGCGACGGTATATGCAAGCAAGGCAGAACTGCCACTGTTACACAGGGGGCTACATAATAGGAGAGTGAAGAGAGAGGTGAACAGGTCCCAGTAGGTGTCAGAAAATGGGTAAGAGAAGGACGGGTACATTGGTGTGAAAAGAGCTGCGTGAGAGGAAAGTGTAAAGGGAGAAGACGGATGAGAGTCAAAGAGATAAGAGATGTCAGCGTTACATTCACACTCCTCCCTAGGTTTTTGAATAGGAGGAGGGGTTTATCTCTTATTTACGTTTTAAAATAGGATTTCATGTTCATTTTAAAGTCATTTTATTGTCTTTCTTACTTTTGTAGACCCTTGCTTCTTAGTGTCATTATCCTCTTCCTTGCAGTCAATTGATTATATATATATATATATATATATATATATAATTGTTATGACCGAAGGGCCATAGAAAGATAACACGGACTCTGATATAAGGTTGAATAGCATATTCTCAGGAAACGTAGTACAAAGGTAAACGTAGACTGGAGAGTACTTTCTCTTACAGGCGTCCTGACTCACTCATTCACTCACTCTGTGGCTACAACTCAGTGACAGTATCTAGTCACCTCCCGATTTAAGGCAAAATGTGACACAAGGTCTTTTTAATGTGGGTCTTCCGGGTCATATAGCCCGGCCAAAAATATTTTTCTATCTTTCCCCAGTCGTGACTCTATCCTTCGGCGGATTAAATTAAATTCTTAAAACCGCGGTAACTGCAAGAGAAGCAGGAATAGGATAGTCATTCAGTTACAAGAACCAACAGAACTTGGAAGAACTACAGTTTATTGGCTGTCAACATCATGTCCTTGATCGAGTGCTTCGCGTAGTACAGGATGAAGGACGGGTACATTGGTGTGAAAAGAGCAGCGTGAGAGGAAAGTGTAAAGGGAGAAGACGAATGAGAGTCAAAGAGATAAGAGATGTCAACGTTACATTCAGCCTCCTCCCTAGTTTTTTGAACAGGAGGAGGGGTTTATCTCTTATTTACGTTTTAAAATAGCATTTCATGTTCATTTTAAAGTCATTTTATTATCTTTCTTACTTTTGTAGACCCTTGCTTCTTAGTGTCATTATCCTCTTCCTTACAGTCAATTGATTATATATATATATATATATATATATATATATATGTGTGTGTGTGTGTGTATGGGTGTGTTGTCTGTGTGTGCTTGTATGTATGTGTAAATCTGTATTCTTTTTAATTTTAATCAATTATTACTTCTTTTCTTTCTTTTTCATAATCGTCTCACCACAAGAAAAGAAGTACTGCCACTGGTTTGCTGAGGATTACATAACAGAAGAGTGACGAGAGAGGAGAAAAAGTCACAGTAGGTGTCGGAGAATGGGTAAGGGAAGAACGGGTACATCGGTGTAAAGAGAGCTGCGTGAGAGGAAAGTGTAAAACGAGAAGAAAGACGGGATTCAAGGAGATGAGAGATGACGGTTGACGTTGTATTTAAAATCTTCGAGATTGTAGCTATCAGGGAAAAAAGAATACAGAAGGGAATTCAACAGGAGAGAAGTGCGAGAAAAGAAGCTGAGAGAATAGAAGTTGTGGTTACACTTGATTTTTTTTACAGTAAAAGGGTGGGATCTTGTTGCTAGTCTAGTAGCTCGAGTAAATTCATGCAGAGGGGGCACCAGGGAGCTTAGTTCATCGGAGTAGAAGCCGTGAAAGTATTTGTAGAAGAAACAGAGGGAAACCACATCTCGTTGGTGAGAGAGAGACTGGAGTCAAGCCACCATGTCAGGATTTACTAGATGCAGATTCTTCTTTGGATCCTGTTGAGAACCCCAAGGTGAACAGCAGGGGCACCCGACCAGATACGACAGTAGTATTCAATGGGTGAGCGGATAGTAGATTTGTTAATGTGCCTGATGGATTCAGAAGAGAAGAATTTCCTGGCTCGACAAAGGGACCCGATCTTCTTAGCAGTAGATTTAGCTATTAATTTAATGTAGTCGTTCCACTTCAGGTCAGCTGAGAGAGTGAAAGCGAGGAGGCGCACTGTATTGCTCCCAGGGAGACTAGCGTGATCAATGCTGATGGCAGGTAGGTAAGATTTTCTATGATGGTTAAAGGATAGCTGCTTTGTTTTGGAAGCATTAATATTTACGGCCATTTCTTACCCCAGTCTACCACTGACTGGAGGTCCTTTTCGAGGGCAGCAGCAAAGTTAGTTTTGTCTGCATCGGCAAATTTCTGGTTGAGGCGATAGTAATTGATGGTGTCGTCAGCCTAGATGCCTACTGGGGATTTGATTACATCAGCGAGATCGTTGATGAAAATCAGAAAAGGCGTAGGACCTAGGATAGAGTCTTTAGGGACACCCGCGTTCATATGGTAGGATCAGAAAACATGCCCGTTCATTACGACCTTTATTACACGATTCAATAGAAACGATTTGAGTTGTCAAACAAGCGTCCAGATATACCACATTCCTGTAGCTAGCACAGAAGGACAGCGTGTCAGAGCCTGTCAAATGCTTTGGAAATATCCAGGACAACAGCTCTAGCTTCGCCGTTCTTATCAAGAGCCTGGTATATGTATTCAGTGATGGCCGTTAGCGTGTCAGCAGTCGACCTGGCGAAGCGGAAGCCATAGTGTACGTTGGAGAACAGGCAGAGGCTATGAGATGTTGAACCACTTCAGCACTGATGATGGCCTCGAACACTTTGCCAAAAATCGGTAGGAGGCTGATAGGAGAATAATTGTAGGGGTGTGAGGGTTCTTAAAAACAGGAACCACAGATGAGAACTTCCAGCAGGCAGGAAAGCAAGAAGCAGAGAAACAGTAGTTTTAGAGTTTGGAGAGAACAGAGGAGAGTTCAGGGGCACATTTCTTTAAAGCGATGACTCCGCTCGCTTTATGGGGGTTCAAGTTTTGAAATTATTTTAGGAACCAACGAGGGGGTGATGTAAACCTTGATTAGTTGAGCTTCAGTTCTAGGGTGCGCATATTCCATACGAATTAAGTGAGGATTTGGAAGAGAATCTGTGAACAAAGCACTCAGTCTTGTCCGCTGTATCTGTGGGGACCTCATATTTATTTATTATTGGAGGAATGGAAGTTTTGTAACTACTTAGCACGCTTTTGCAGATCCGCCAGTAGTCTTTGGAGTCAATACGCTGCTTCGTTCTGTCTGCAAAAAAATCAGATTAGTTTCGTTGAGGATTCTCTTACACTCATTTCGAGGAGAGGCAAATAAGCGCCTATTATAGTCAGACGGGTGGCTGATTAGTAGTGATTTCTGTAGGTTATGGCGGCCGAACAGGTAGGGAAGAACCGGGGAGGTGAATAGGGTTTAAGATGGAAGTTTCACCCAGAAGGAGACCTGTTATAGAGTAGTTTTCGCACTGATGGTTATAATCGTGCTATGCCGGTTGTTAATCGACTTAACGTACCCAAAATATTAGGAACTTGGTAATCTTTCACTGAAAGCTGACTTCTTAGTATTAGGCTAACTGCCGACTAATATCAACTGCCTAGTAGTTCTACTGAACTCCAATAGAACTCTAAAGAACTCCTATGAACTTCCCAAGTACTTCTTCCGTTAACTTCCTGTTAACTCTTATTAATATAGGGAGGAGAGTCCATTATCTGAGGAATAGGTGTGTTTCCCCATAACATTATTTAAAGAAGTAAGCGGGTACAAATAAAGAACTTCTCAAGAACTTCTTCCGTTAACTTCCTGTTAACTCTTATTAATATAGGGAGGAGAGTCCATTATCTGAGGAATAGGTGTGTTTCATCATAACAAGACCTCAGAAGTAAAGTCTTCACCGCGGAGACTAAACACTTTCTTCCAAGGGACGTCGCACAGAAAATCTCGTAGTGCCTCCCAGTTTGCCTTTTGATAGCAGTAAGAGATTCTGCTGATCAGAAGGATCCTGGATAGGAAGAGGAGTGGAGAGAGATATTAACAGAAACCGCAGCGTGAGCAGAGTTACCAAGAGGGCAAAGCTGCATGGCATGGCAGGATTCAGGGATAGAAGTGAAGAAATCTAGAAGAGAAGCTTGTCTTTCACGCATACTGGGGAAACGTGTGGGGAAGTCCACCACTTGGGTGATCGGAACGTTCAGAGTGTGGATACCAATAAGATCATTAACAGAGTTGTCTAGCCACTTAGCATGGTGGACATTGAAGTAACCGAACACAAGTATGTTGGCGAACGGGTGCGAAGCAATGGCCTCATCTATATTATCAGATATACTGTCCAGTAAAGAACAGTCAGGAGAGGAAGGAGAGCGATACAAAAAGAAAAGATAAGTAACTGAGCTTAGTAGAGCAAGACGGAGGCACATGTATGGATAGTCAGGAGATTCAAGAGAACTATCCTTAGCCAGAGAGAGAAGTTTCCTGACATAGACTCACAGTCCATGCATATAGACGCTGGAGTCCTTCCTAAAGAGGGGAAGATACTCTGCGATCGAGAAATCAGAGGAGAGGATTGAGGGGTTCAGGTTAGTTTCACAAAGAGCTAGAATGTCTGGAGACCTTTCGTGGAGGAAAAATTCCACACTGCAAAAGTTGGTACGAATACTACGGATGCTAGTGAAGACAATATTGAAGGGTTTACGTGATTTCTGTGAAGCTGGCTTCACATTGTATTTGTAGTTGTGAGCATTCATAGTAATAACATCTACCTTAGATGCTAATTTGTAAACCCTATTGTAGTCTTTAATATATCAGACTGATTTTTTGGTTGATAACAAATAAGACAGGCTTCAACACCGAGGCAGATACTGTAACACTAGCAGCCCGTCAATATAAAGGTGTATCAACAAGGAGGTCCCATGTCTTGAGCGACTATTGGGCCTTAAACTCGACCCAGACATCACGTGGAACTTGTATATACGATTAATCTCTAAAGGTGCTGGAGTGGTACATTTTGGGTACCTGGGTACCTCGACTTAGTGTAATGGTTAAATGCTCTTAACCTACTCATTTTTAGAATTAGTTTTATTATTATTTTTTTCAGTTTTATCATTTTCGCACAATGGATTGGTTTTCACAAAGTTTCGGTTACGGTTTGAAATACTCGAAACCGACACAGCAACTGCACGAAGGAATTCATTGATTATGGCAGGTTTTCCCTGATTTCTATTGACTGCTCACGCATACTTTTAGAAGAACTCATTTGTACTAGGGTCCATGCAACATTAAAGGAAACTTATTCATAAAAACGCAGGTATCGCTCAGCGGTCGCCTATCGAACGAAACCTTTGTTTACTTTACATAAATGATTTGCTGAAGAGTATCAGGCAGTCAAGTGCTCTACGTGATACACGCTCGGGTGACCATCTCTTGAAAGAAACATGTCAGACTGGGCAGAGAATTTTCCCGCAGTAGGTTACCATTAAATTCTGCGCTGTCATATAGGAAAGCAGATATCACATAACAGTCCAGTACACTTTTCTTTGTTTATGTTGTTTTGAGTCTCTCATCTTTGATTGTCTAGCATTCGCTGTCATATAGAAAGACAGATATCACATAACAGTCATGTATCCTTCTTCTTTGAGGAGATTGTCCAGCATTAGCTGCCATATAGGAGGACAGATGTCACATAACAGTCCAGTACTCTTTTCTTTGTTTTAAAAAAACCCTGTTTCTCAGTATTCTGCTTAGCTTTTGAAATGCGTCTATGGCCATGCCAATACGTCTTCGGATCTCAGTGTTAGAACATTTTCTGAGACTGCACTTTCAAGAATATTTATGAAACAAGGATTTGAACCAGCGACTTAGTTTTCAGCAGAAACCACCGCCTTATTGTTTAGTGGATACTCTTATTTTGAATAGAGGCTTTATTTTTATTTTTTTTAATCATTTCACCCCGAGCAAGGCGGAAACGCCACTGATGTGCAGGGGGCTACATAAAAGTAAAAAGATTAATTAGAAAAGAGTGAGGAGTACAAACTAGTTATGAAAGGAACAATAGAAAGCTGAGAAAGCAGGTGCGATAACAGATACATAGGTGGAGAGAAAGGGAAGGTTATACGGGGGTGGGGAGAGAGCTAGAGTCCAGTGGTTAGTAGATGAGTATTGACTTTGCATTTAAATTTCTGGAGGTTGTAGCCGTCAGGAAAGCAAGAATACGGGAGCGAGTTCCACAGGCGGGAAGTGCGGGAGAAGAAGCTGCAGGAGTAGATTTTTACTTTCTATAGAAGTAGATAGGTTCGTCTGTCGTCCGTTTCATGCTCCTCTCCAGTCTTTTGAATAGAAGTAAACGTTTATCCCTTGTTCCCTGCTTTCAATTGGGTATCTGGTTCTTTTCATTCTCTTTCACTCCCAGCAGACTTCTGTGTCTTAGTAGCATTCCCGTCTTGCTTGGGGTGAATTGATTAAGAGAAAAATAAATAAATAAAAATAACGTTTGAAGTATTAATAAACATGTCAGATTAAAAGTAAAGTCATTATTTTTTTATAAATTGTTTTGTTACAGTTCCGGACACAAACTGAGCAGATATAGGCTTTCGAGAAAATTCGACATTTCCATTATATCAAACTACCTCCACAGATTCGCGATACCTAAGTTTTAAAATTCAATTTGTAAAAATGATTTTTTTTTTAATTTAATTTTATGGTAATAGATTAAATTGAATATTTCCATGCGGAAAATACATTGTTATATTTCAAAACTAATTTAAATTGACTGAAGTTTTGTTTTTGTTTTTGATAAAATACCGCCCATATTTTAATCGGCTTTCATCACCATGTTTTTATTATCAATATTATTATTATTAAAAAATCATCAAAAAATAAAATATATTTTTCTGGAATTTATTTGGGGAACATGAGCTGATTTAAATCTTAATTAATTTTATTTGAAACAAATATTATTTACCTTAAGTTTAAAATATCACATTTTTTTTTAAAACCCTAACTGTGTTTTTAACCTGACAGTAGCTATTTGGACGTGTTGACATCTGTATGACTGATATAATCACCATGTAATTTCTTTTATTAAAAAATCTTTCAAACATAAAATATATTTTTTTAAAACATTATTTGAATAATATTAGCTCATTAAAAGTGTGGAATTCCCTTTCACATACTTGCTTCCCCGACAATTACAATCTCCAGGAGTTTAAATGTAAGGTCAATAGACACCTCCCAACACAATAACTCACATCCATTCTCTCAAACACTCATCATCTTCCCCTATGTAACTCCCTGCGCAATAGTGGCAGTGGAATGCCTTACTTGGGGTGAAATGATTTTTTAAAAAAATAATCTGATTTGAAATAAATACTATTTACTTTGTGTAAAGTCACAGAAAATCATTTTTACACGGCGGTAGCTGTTTATTTAAGGTGTTGACAGATTGACTAATAAAAGTAAGGTTATCAAATTTTTTCTACGGTAGACATATCTGTAAAAATTACTGAAGGAATATAACGTAAGTGCTTTATAATGTTTTGTTGCCCTTGTGAGCGAAATTGGGTAGTGCTAGTTCGAAGCAACAAAACATCGTGACCGAGGTTTTGAGTGTGCTGGCCTTGGATATGGATACGGAATATTATTCCATCCATACCTACCCTATACTTGGATATATATATATATATATATATATATATATATATATATATATATATATATATATTAGAGAAAATTTTCAAAATTCAAAGGTGTCGGATGCACATTTCGACATGGGATCTCTAACAGAGATTCCACGTCACGCCAGCGACATTGTTCTAATTATATGGTAACATTTTTGTTATGAGATTATAATAAAAACATAGTTAACTGCAACACAAGAGCTATTGTGTTTCGGTACTATCTTATTTGTACCTCGTCAGGCAGTGCAAAATATTACCATATATAATGCCCTACTACGTATCGAACATTCTTAATAAAGTAAATCACTACAAACAGTGGATTGCCAACCCATTACTTTATACTAATTGTAAGATATAAATAAATTATATATATATATATATATATATATATATATATATATAATTATTACTTATATATAGTTATTACATATATATAATTTATTTAATTCAAGATTGTTATTATTTTTCTATATTTTTGGATGAGGTATTGTAATTGTTTATACTATTTACACTGTTATGATTGTTGTCTTCATCTTTGTTGAATAGATCAATAATTTAATCATGTAAAGAAGCCGGAGCGTAAAACGACCGAACCATCATAGATATGCCAACAAAGATAAGCAAAACGTATAAACAACGGAAGTGATGTAAAAGGCACATTTAATATGCGAAATTTCGTACTGGAAATTTTTATTTATTTAACTGTTTGTATTCCGTCCATTTTTAATCCGAAATATTTCACCAATATTAGGTTGTCCCAAAAGTTCGTAAACACTTGCGAGAAATTGAATTTTTATGCAATTTTGCGTTTATATTGTTATAGTGATCTTCATCTTTGTATTCCAGATGGAAATTGATAAAATTGAGCTGCGAGTTTTGATTCGTTACTGCTGGAAGCGAGGTCTTTCAACCAGAAAAGCTGCAGAAAAGATTTGTGCTGCCGAAGATAAAGGAACAATTGCATATGCGGCGATCTCAAAGTGGTACAAGCGTTTCGATTCTGGCGACATGAGTCTTGAAGATAAGTCTCGTTCGGGACCTCCGTTAAAGTTGGACAAGGGAGCAAACCGGGTTGGACATTGCGCCTTCATCGAGCACTCGATAATTGGATGATGAGCTTGGAGTTGGCAAATCGACAATTCACCGACATTTGAAGCAACTTGATTTTGTTCACAAAAAGCCGAGCCAAGATCCGCACGAACTCACCGAAGCACAAGCCAACAGACGAGTTGAAATTTGCCGTCAATTGCTCAGCAATTCATTGGACGAGCGTTTTTGGAAGCGCGTTGTGACATCCGACGAGAAATTGGTGTATCTGGTCCAGCACATTCGAGACAAGCGATGGGTTCAGAAAGGGCAAGAGACACCGTCAGTTTCAAAACAAGATCGATTCAGTAAGAAAGTCATGTTGGGCGTTTGGTAGAACTTTGAAGGAATCGTGCATTTTGAGTTGGTTCCGAATGGACGTGCCATCAGTGCTGAACTTTACTGTCAGCAACTTGAGCGGGTTTACGAAAAGTTGAAGCAAAAGTACCCGGCTCTGATCAACCGAAAGCACACTTTGATGCAGTAGGACAATGCCAAGCTACACACCGCCAGGAAGACCAAAGACAAGTTTGAAGAGCTGGACGGCGTTGAGGTTCTGCCACATCCAGCGTACAGTCCTGACTGTGCTCCATCAGATTACGGACTTTTCCGCTCAATGCAACACTTTCTGAAGGGCCGACGATTCGACTCGTTTGATGAAGTCGAGGAAGCGTGTCAAGAATTCTTTGATTCGAAGCCGGCTGAATGGTACTTTGACCAGATCCGAAAGCTTGCAGATCGATGGCAGAAAGTCTTTGAAAATGATGAATTTTGAGCAATTATTTTTGTTGTTTTTGCGAGTAAAATTTCAATTTATTGCAACTGTTTTCTGGAAACCTTAGATTACTTGGCGATTAAAATTTCAATTTTTTGCAAGTGTTTCGGAACTTTTGGGACAACTTAATATCATTAATTTTTTTCTAGTTATTTACATATTCTCCCTTCCAATATCCGCTGCTATGAAAGTTGGTTCTCTGTGCAGAGCCCGGAGGATTTTTCCGTCTGAATCTATCCTGCACATTTATAAATCTACCATCCGCCCGTGCATTGAATACTGTTGCCATATCTGGTCGGGTGCCCCTGCTATTCTCCTTGGGCTTCTCGACAGGATACAGCGGAGGGTCTGTAATGTGATCGATACTGACTTAGCAGACCGCCTGCAGTTTCTCTGTCTCACCGGCGCGACGTGGCTTCCCTGTGTCTCTTCTATAAATACTTTCTCGGCTTCTGCTCCGATGAACTTAGATCACTGGTGCCCCTTAGGTTCGAATTTGCACGAGATACTAGATTAGCAACTAGATCCCACCCTTTTACAGTGAAACCGATAAAATGCAACCGCAACTTCTACTCCAACAGTTCCTTTTCTCGCACTTCCCGACTATGGAATTCCCTTCTACATGACTGCTTTCCCGACGGCTACAATCTCCAGGATTTTAAATGTAAGGTCAATAGACACCTCCTAACAAACTAACTCGCTTCCATTCTTTCAAACACTCTTCCCACCCACCCAGATATCTATCACTCATCTCCTGACATTTCCTATATTTAACCACTCTTTCTATTTACCTTCTCCTATGTAGCCCCTAGCGCAATAGTGGCAGTGGAATGCCTTGCTTGGGGTGAAATGATTAAAAAAAAATCTATTTTAACACTTTATCTATTTTTTTTTTTAGCTCGGACGATCACCATATTCAGGTACGATTTTCGATTTCGTTAATAGGCATATCTCTTCATCTTCTAACCCCTCTGTAATGGTATCTTCCACGTGTTAATTTATGTATTTATTTCAGTATATATAAACAGTTTTTTTTTATTTGTTCCTTTACTTACACATCCGATATCTATTTTAACCATTCATCTTCACATTATAATAAGGGAAAATAAATTTTTTAACCATTTATATACACATTATCATCACTGGACATTCATTTTTTTTTTCTTGTGGACGACGTTGTTCAAGAAATATTTTCCTTTTCTTCTGTGCAACCAAATACAAAACATTTTGCATTCTAACAACGTAACAAGAAGAGATTCTGACATAGGCCGAGGCCTGATCAACCTTGGCTGAGTCAACCTGGGTAGAAGATATGCTGTTTGTAAAGAACCAAAACCGTCAATGAACTGGGGTAACATCACTGATGATGTGTCCTAATCGCATCTAAATGATGTATTTTTCAAATATATATATATATATATATATATATATATATATGAGTAAACTATATACAACAATAATATATACAAGAGAAAATTTAGTAAATCGTCGCAGTGGATCCTAAGATCCTACTAATACGAAGTTAAATATTAAACCTGATCAAACAGAGAGCTCGACGTAAATTTAATTTTCAGAGCAGATATTTATTTATTTAATATGTAAATTCAATACTTTACAGTTGGTGAATAGCCATTTTTACAGGTTAACCCGCGTTATCAGCGCCAACCGGACGTAAAATGAAGAATTTCTAGTGTAACCGGAAATGAATGTTAGTTCAGAATCAAAGCAAAGAAGGCAAAGGAAGGGGCAGAGAAGGGGAGGGAGGTAGAATAGTAGCACTAGCTGAAAAAGGAGTGGAAGGGAAGGCAACTTGCCCGAGGGGTCAAGGATAGCTAGTCGGAATAATCTTATGGGTTATCACGTCTATAAAATCAAATTATAACCGGTATCAATAAATATAAGCTAAAAATTAATATAATGATTAAATGAGAAGGAAGGAAATATCTTATTAAAGGAGTTTAAATTTGCTCCTATGACAGCACTTGCTAACCAACTCGTTACGTTGATTAAGAAGTAAAGTTTGATTATGATAGTTTAATATCATCCACCTCCTATCCACCTGTTATCCACCTGCTATCCACCTAAGTGTCCTTGACAAAATCTAACGGAAAAGCTGTAATATGACCGATACCGACTTGGTAGCTCAAATACAGTCACTTTCTCACCGGCGCAATGCGGCTTTCCTGTGTCTCTTCTACAAATACTTTCACGGCTTCTGTTCCGATGAACTTAGCTCACTGGTGCCTCTATATATAAATTTACTCTAACCATAAGATTAGCAACTACGTCCCACCCATTTATTGTGAAAGGAAGAAAATGTAAACGCATATTCTACTTTATCAGCTTCTTTTCTCGCACTGTGGAATCCCCTTCCATTTACTTGCTTTCCCGACAGCTACAATCTCCAAGAATTTAAATGTAAAGTCAATAGTCATTTCCTATCTCACTAACCTGCATCCTCTTTCTCTCATGCTTCTTTCTCCGTCCACTCCACTCTAATCAATATTCTATTCCTTCTCTTACCCACTTACTGACACCCCCTATAACCTTTCACTCTTTCTCGTAACTTTCCTCATATGTAACTCCCTGCTAAGCAGTTGCAGTAATATGCCTTGCTTGGGGCGATATGATTATTAAAAAATATCCTATTTTTTTCTACAGAGCACAGATTACCTTTATTCCCCAGACTACTAAGAGTACCTGCTGAGTCTATTAAGTTTCAATCTATCTGTGGCTTCAGGCCTTCTTCTATCAGTTCCCATTATTTTTGGAAAAGGGCAGTTTAAAATTTTAGGTTAGGGTTGGTATGCCTACGAAAATAAAATCTTTATTTCAAAACCACCACCGAAATTATAGGAAACTATACATTTAAGCTAAATTATAGGAAACTATACATTTAAGCTAAATTATAGGAAACTATGCATTTAAGCTAAATTATAGGAAACTATACATTTAAGCGAAATTATAGGAAACTATGAATTTAAGCTAAATTATAGGAAACTATGCATTTAAGCCAAATTATAGGAAACTATGCATTTAAGCTTAATTATAGGAAACTATCCATTTAAGCTAAATTATAGGAAACTATGCATTTAAGCTAAATTATAGGAAACTATGCATTTAAGCTTAATTATTGGAAACTATGCATTTAAGCTCTCTCACGCAGATTGTGCGCCGATTGGAGAAATGGTTGACATTAAAAACAGTAGCTACTCATGCATTTACGCATTGTTCATGCAGTAATGAGTTTGAACACTCTCGCCTATTGGCGTGTGTTTATATTGTATATAACACACGCTAAAATTTGCCTTCCTTTAGCGCCCATAACTTAGAGATAGAATCACTGACTGATGTCAATTCGGTCGGGCTTCAATCTTGGCTATCGGATATCTAACCGTACAAGTCTGTCTACTGATGATTATATATATATATATATATATAATTATGTATTCAAAACTTCTATATCTTGTAGTCCTTGGCAATTTGATTCTTTTGTAAATGTATCCACACTCTCATTTCGCCATTCATTGATACAAGCTCGTCAGATAAGTGGTTCGCTGCCTTCCGCTGTCTCTCTTGCCCTCAATGCACCCAAAACTTCCTATTTCTTGTGGCCTTAGCATTTTGTCTTCTTTTGTAAAATCTCCCGCTTGCCATCCTGCCAGCGATACACAGAACTCGGAAGATGAGTGCATCGCTGCCTTCCTATATCTCGCTTGCATTGGACACTTCTCAAAAAAAGGCTTATTTGCCTTTTCTTGAGAAGTGTCCAAAACATCGTATCCCTTTGGCCCTTAGCAGAGCTTCTTTTGTAAAAACTTCCAGCCCCCATCCCGCTAGCTGTTCACCGAACTAGTAAAATGAGTTCGTAACTGTTTTCATATATCTCTATTGCTCTAAATAAGTCTTTCCTCATGATGTGTTCAAAATATCGTATCTCTTATGGCCTTTAGAAGTTTGTAAATCTCCCGCCTCCCATTACGATAGGTATTTACACAACACGAAAGGTGAGTGGATCATTGTTTCTTATATCTCTTTTGCCCATAAATAAGCCTTTCCTCTTTAAATAAACCTTTCCTCATGATGCATTCAAAACATCGTATCTCTTATGGCCCTTAGAAGTTTGTAAATCACCCGCCTTCCATTTCGCCAAGTATTCACACAATATTTTTCCCATATCATTTTGGCCTAAGTAAGTCTTTCCGCATAATGTGTCCAAAACATCATATTCGTTGTGGGCCCGCCGCCGAACCGCCAGCTAATCACACAACGCGTAAGGTAAGCGGGTTGCTTTTTTCTTATATCTCTTTTGCCCTAAATCTTTATGATGTGTCCAAAACATTGTATCTCTTGTGACCTTTAGATATTTATAAAAGCTCCAGCCTTCTATCCCGCCAAGTATTCACACAACTCGAAAGGTGAGTGGATCGCTGCTTTCTTATATGTCTGTTGCACTTAATAAGCTCTTCATTTTTCATACTTAATAAGCTCTTCATTTTTCATACATTTCATTCATTATCATTTTTCATACATTTTTCATACTTAATAAGCTCTTCATTTTTCATAAATTTCATTCATTATCATTTTTCATACATTTTTCATACTTAATAAGCTCTTCATTTTTCATACATTTCATTCATTATCATTTTTCATACATTTTTCATACTTAATAAGCTCTTCATTTTTCATTACGAAACATCGTTTTCTTTGAAGACATTAGCAACTTACCTACTTTTGTAAAAGATCTCGCCTCCCGTCTCGCTAGATATGCACAGAAGCTCATCACTTAAATGGTTTAGTACTTTCTTCATTCTCTTCCGTCCTCAATAATGCTTTCTTCATTGTGTTTCCGAAACATTTCATCCCTTGTAGCTCTTAGCAGTTTATCTCCTATTTTTTAAAATCTGCCGTTTCCTGTTTCGTCTGTCATTCATAATCTTGTAAATGGCTCGCTGCTTTCTTTAATCTTTTTTTTTTGCTCTAAATAAGACTGTCCTTTTTGTGTTTCCAAAACTTTCTATTCCGTTTGTCTCTTAACGGTTTATCTTTTTTTGTGAAAGCTCTTGCCTTCTGTCCTGTCATCTATTTACGCAAGCGTGTCAGTTATGCGTATCGCTGCCTTCCACTATCTCACCTGCCTTTAATATGCTCCACAATGTCCTGTTCTTTGTTGCTCATAATACATTTTGACTTTTTTTTTCTTTCTCCGAAACCATTTCTACCATTTACTCGAGCCAGCTAGATAGATTATACAGGGTGACCCTAAATAAACGGGAATTTTTTAAGCGTGTATTGGCAGACATGAGCAAGTGGCAGCACTGCGAAACAGTGGTCCCACGAAGTAAACACTCTGCCAGTAACCATGGATCAGTGGAACGGGCAATAGCTTGCGTTAGTCATTTTTTTTTTTAAACGGTGATAGTTTGACAGCTTCGCAGAGGGGGTTCTGTCAGATTTTTCCATTTATGGTCTTTTTCTTGTGGGGTTATCTCAAGAGTAAAGAGTACACGACTCGACCAAGAACTCTGGATGAGTTAAAACAGAGAATTCAAAATGAAATTCACAGTATCCCAGCTGTGATGTTGCAGCGGTCAATGCAGAATATCAACAGCAGATTTCAAGAATGCTTTCGTACAGGAGAACACCTTCTACAGGATGTAATTTTAAAAAAATGAAAATTCCATCATTGTTTTTTTAAATGGCATGTTTTAAGGTTTCAATTACTTCGAACAAGATATGTTCTTCCATCTTGTCTTCAATCTGTCCTATGCGTATCAAATTTTCTAAGCCCTCTCTCCCCATCATATACTCTAGAAATTTCAGTTATCTTTTTCTGGTGCTAATTTTGTGTTCTTTTTGCTCCTATTTTCTCTAAATCTTCGTCGTTTCACACATGTTGCATTCCCATCATCCTTCCGTAGAGCTACATCTCTGTGGCTTAATCTTTGAATATTCAGCATTCACTGACATATAGGACGATTGATTTCAAAATTTGACTGAAATATCGAGAGACTTCAGGTATGTAAAGTCCTTCCTCATGAGTATTTATCTAAAGGTAGTTGTTAAAGTCAGTTTTCCGAGGCCCTAACAATTAATGCGTGGGTCCGTCAGTGGTTCCTCATTTTTACGTTATATATATGATTTGCTTAAGAGTATATCCCAATCATTTCTGGATATCTATACTGATGATACAACGGCATATGGGTGCACCTCTAAAACCTTAGATGACAGCAGATTTGGTCTAATTCTCAGTTGTGGAAAATCTGGCTGGTTATATTCTTTCTTTCCTGTTCAGGAAAACGTTCCCGGTTTCGTTCCTGTCCTCAGTAATTCATAGTGGTGCTGTCGCAAGTTTTTTATGCTGTGTGTGGATGGTAGCAACGACATTACAGACTGAGGGTAACGGCTTGGTAGTTTTCTGATTGATACTTCTGACTGGTTATTAAGAGCCCGAACTCTTGAGTGGCGCCTAGAGAGGTTCCTCTAAGCAAGAGTTAAATAATACGGGGTTTCTTGTAGTGCCATGTTGCGCATGGATAGGTGACCCTGAAAGTTTCTCCAGTGGACAAATCTGAGGCCACATTATGCTGCAATCTGAGACAGTTCCCTTCCCACATATGTTGCATTTGATGACCCACCGATGCTGCTACTCTAGGCCTCTCATTATCAAAGCAACTCTATATACAAAATTATAAAACGAAACCAGCCAAATAAAAAACAACTAAACCTCTCATCTCTTTCTCTAATGGCCATGGTATCCGTACTAACTTTTGCAGTATAGAATCATTCCTCTACGACAAGTCCTCTGATATCCTAGCTCTGCTCTGCGAAACAAACCCTATAATTCTTTCCGCTGACTTCTCGATTCCTGAATACCTTCCTCACTTTCGAAAGGACTCCAGTGTTCACATGTATGGCCTGGGTGTTTATGTCAGCAAACATCTCCCTATGGCTAGGGAGATCTCTCTTAAATTTCCTGTCCATGTGTCATTGTCTCTCACTACTAAACTCAGTCAGCTATATCTTCTTTCTTTACTGCTCCCCTTCTTCTCTTGCTGTCTATTAGATAGTATTTCAGTTAATCTAGACAACGCCATTGCCTATCACCCATTTGCTAATGTGTTTGTTTTCGGTGACTTCAATACGCATTTTTTTTTTTAATCATATCACCCCAAGCAAGGCGGTAACGCCACTGATGCGCAGGGGGCTACGTAAGGGTAAAAAGAATGGAAAAGAGAAAGCCGGAAACCACATCCTAAACAGGAAACAAGGGATGTGCCTCTTCACCTGTTCAATAAATGTGGGTGGATTGTGAACCGGGCGATAGTTTAGTCTATTTACTCCAATTGAAAAAAAAAATAATAAAAAAGGAAAAGAGTGAAAAGATTGGAAAAGAGAAAACCGGAAACCGCATCCTAAACAGGAAACAAGGGATGAGCCTCTTCACCTGTTCAATAGATGTGGGTGGAGTGTGAACCGAGCGATAGTTTAGTCTATCTACTCCAATTGAAAAAAAAAAAAATAATAATAATAAAGGAAAAGAGTGAAAAGATTGGAAAAGAGAAAACCAGAAACCGCATCCTAAACAGGAAACAAGGGATGAGCCTCTTCACCTGTTCAATAGATGTGGGTGGAGTGTGAACTGGGCGATAGTTTGGTCTACTCATCATGCCAAGTAGCTGAAAAGTTATGTCGCTAATCTTGCTGGAGTTCAACTGCTAAACTCCTCAATCACTGTCTTTCATGCTTCTTTTCTAGATCTCTTCCTTACTCCTATCCCAGATTCTTGCCTTGTTATGCAGCTCTAATCACGCCGTACTGTCTGTAAATGTCTCTTTCTACTCCCACTCCAACCAGAAACCTCCTACCAGCTGAATCTTGCTGGAGTTCAACTGCTAAACTCCTCAATCACTGTCTTTCATGCTTCTTTTCTAGATCTCTTCCTTACTCCTATCCCAGATTCTTGCCTTGTTATGCAGCTCTGATCACGCTGTACTGTCTGTAAATGTCTCTTTCTACTCCCACTCCAACCAGAAACCTCCTACCGGCTGAATCTTGCTGGAGTTCAACTGCTAAACTCCTCAATCACTGTCTTTCATGCTTCTTTTCTAGATCTCTTCCTTACTCCTATCCCATATTCTTGCCTTGTTATGCAGCTCTGATCACGCTGTACTGTCTGTAAATGTCTCTTTCTACTCCCACTCCAACCAGAAACCTCCTACCAGCTGAATATCTTACTGCTGTCAACGAGCAAACTAGGAATCGTTTCATGATTTCCTTTCCGATGTCCCTTGGAACAAAGTGTTCCACCATATTCAAGACTGCGTCCCTGAATTCTCTTACTGGACAAAAGCTGGCATTGATGCTTTAATGCCAGACAAGAAATTCTGACTTAAACCCCGTTCATATCCTTGGCTTTTTCCTGCTTGCTCAGGTGCCAACTGCTCATAGGAATCACTTCTTTCGTCTATACCAGTGTGAAACGTCTGATTACAATAGGCACCTTTTTGTCTCTGCTTGTAACGGATGTAAGCGTGTCCGAAATGATGCCAAGTTGTTGTTTGCTGATAGAATGAAGCACCTCGGTTCGAAGTCTTCACATTCACAGCAGACAGAGTCGAGTGCTTTGCTCGCAAATTTTTGTCCAACTCGACACTTGACTAGTCTAAAGACCTTTAACAAATTTTCCACCGACAACTGAAGCCCTACTGGGTAATATATATGTATATATATTACCCCATCTCTTGTCTTTAACATAAATTTTAAGCTTGACTCCCATAAGGCAAACGGAGGTGATGTAATTCCAGTTCGGTCAGTTAAGTGTCATACGTGATACACGCTTTGGGCGATCATGTCTCTTTCAAGACATGACTGACTGGGCAGAAGATTATCTCGCAGTAGGCTGCCATTGCTTTCTGCGGTAGACTGGTTGCCAGCCAAGGCTATAGAATCCAATCTGTCCTATTATTTAACCCATAACTGGAGAGAAGAGACGGATTAATACCTTTCCCAAAAGTATCTGTGTGTAAGTGAATGCAAGGAATTCAACTTGAATTCGAACTCGGCACCCCGATTTGTCGTACCGAGTCGATAACCACTGCACCACAACGCAAATTCTAGTTATCGACCTAAAATAAATGTGCCCCTGAGCTGGGTCCAACCCGCTCCATATTTTATAACTATTGTCTCGTTGCTTCCCTCTAATTCTCGCCCAATTAGCCTTTTATCTCTCTCTGACAAGGTATTATCAATGCTGAATTAGTTAGGCACCTCACAACCTTTACTACGACAAGTAGTATGGCTTCTGCTTCACCAGTTCTACTGCTGATTTGCTAACGACCATCACTGAATATATATACCAGGCTCTTGAGAAAAAAGGCTAAGTTCGCAGTGTTGCGCTTGATATCTCGAAAGTTTATACAAAGTTTAGTATGCTGGCCTTCAGAGCTACGGTATTTCTGGAAGATTGTTTCATTTTATCTAATCATTCCTCTCAAATCGTGAAATGAAGGTTGTTTTGAACGGGCAAACTTCAAGAACTTTTAATACGTTCTTCAAAGCTCTGTCCTAGGTTTTACGCTTTTTCTGACCTTCATTAGTGATTTTCCTGATGTAATCAGTTTCCAAGTAGGCATCTATGCAGATGACACTGTTATTTACTCCCCTCTCAATAAGAAATCTGCCAGGGCTGAAAAAGGAAACCTGGGTACTGCCCTTCAAATGGAATTCTATGATTGAATGGAGTAGGAAATGGCTCATAAATTTTAATGCCACCAAAACGAAGCTGTTCCCCTTTAACCACCGTAGAGAAACTTTCTTGTCTAACATCAGAATGGATGACGCAAATCTTCTAGAGAGCTATATATTTCACCTCCTTGGCCTTAATATCTAAAATGATCTCAGATGAAAGGACTACATAGGTTCTATAGTTGCCTCTATTGCTAGCAAGGTAGGTCACTGTTTCGGGCCAGAAATTTTTTTTTTCCACCGGAATCCGTTTTGCACATTTATAAATCGAACATTCGTCCGTGCATTGAATACTGTTGACATATCTGGTCGGGTGTTCCTGCTATGATATGTATTCAACGAACCATTCTATTCAATGTGATATGCCGTAAGCATATCACATTGAATAGAATGGTTCTCGTTCGCTCACCGAAGTTAAGCAACGTGAGTCTGGTCATTACTTAGATGGGTGACCACTTGGGAATACCAGGCGGTGTAAGCGTTCAGTGACGGATGTGCGTTGTGGTGCAGTGGATGTCGGCTTGGAAAGAGAAATCGGTGAGCCGAGTTCGAATTCCAGTTGCGTACCCTGCATTCACTTAAGCACTGGTACCCTTGGGAAAGGTATTAATCCGTCCCTTCCCTCCAGTTATGGGTTAAATAACAGGATTAGGCCTGGAGGCAACCCATTCAGAGTTCGTGTCACAATAAAAACACCCTTGGTAGCCCTGGCGAAGCATCAAGTATTCAACTATTTGATAAGATTATGAATTCCGCTATAAACTGCGCCAGGGTTCCAAATGCACAGGGAATACTGGAGAGGTGTAGTGAGTTCTATATCGGTCGAGGCCGCAGGACGACGACGTTCCTGCTATTCATTTTGGGGTTCTCGACAAATCCAAAGACGGATCTGCAATATAATCGATCCTGACTTGATAGTCGGCCTTCAGTCACTTTCTCACCGACGTGATGTGACTTCCCTCTGCCTTTTCTACAACTATTTTCATGGCGACTGCTCTGACCTGATTATTTCCCTGGTTCCTCGACCACATGTATTTGCACGTGTTACAACACTGGCATCTAGGTCACACCCTTTTGCCGTCAAAATATTTAAATGTAAAAAACCTCTTCTACTCTAACAGTTTCTTTTCTTAGCCTTTCCGTTTGGAGAACTCCCTAGTGCTTGCATGCTTTCCTGATAGCTACAATCTGCAAAAATTTAAATGCACCGTCAATTGCCATTTTCTGTATATTTGATTTCCATCCATCTCTTATCTTTTCTTCGACATCTCCTGCACCTTGTTTTTTTCTCTCACTGCAACCCCCAGTGCACCAATTACGGTCCTGCTCTGCTGGATTGCACACACACACACACTCACACACACACACACACACACACACACACACACACACACATATATATATATATATATATATATATATAAATTAATAAAAGATGAGCAAATAGGTAAAATCCCAAAACCCGATCCTATTAATATTAATTTTATTCATATCAAAATTGATCAAGGTGGAGGGCTCGATGTAAATAGTATTATCTATTTACATAGACAAATATATATAATATATCAAAAAATTCAGAAATTTACATTCGTTGAATGGCTATTTCAGCGAGAAAATTCTCGCTTCATCAGCAACGATCGAAATGATGTGATTAAGAAGAAGAAAAAATTTGTATGTAAATTTGTCAACCAGAGAATTTTCTCTCTGAAATGGCCATTCAACGAAATTTAATTTCGACAATTTTTTTTACATACTTTATATATATATATATATATATATATATATATATATATATATATATAGGTGTGAGTTTGTAACCCTGGGTTTCATGCTCTTGCCATCGTCTGACAAACTGATTAATTTTTTATTTAAAGTTGGCCATATGTAGGGCTGCGTATATTCGTGTATGTTTGTGGAAGTGGGAGGAAAATTTGTCGTCATGACAGACGCTGGCATATATACACATTTGTACACCCATTGACGTGCGCAAAGACACACCACATACGCGCGTCCGCACACCGGGGCTCACACAAACATATATGCAAACCGTACGGGGCTCGGCATATATATGTATATGTGTGCCGTTGCGCACATACATACGCATTTTGTTGGTGTATTCGAATAGTGTAGCGATGTTAACGCGCGAACAGTTGTCGATTTCTCGTACGTACATATGTACGTATGATGGGGTCTGTGTGAAACTATGACAGGTAAAAATTGCTCTATTGTTATTTTTTTCTTTTAAAGTCGGCTATTAGCTTGTTTTGTGGTTGCGCATATTTAAATGGTAAAAATTCTAATTTGTAATGCTTGTTAGTTTTTATGTGTGGTGGTATTAATTTTACTACTGCAGAGAGGAGTAATTTCCGTTATGATGATTGCGGACTAATACGGTGATAGTAATATTTGATGATAATAACAGTTGTGGTAGCAAACATTTATTGTAAGGCGGTAGTAGTAATTAGTAATGGTGATGTAATGATAATAACAATAAATGCAATTATTATGGTGGAAGTTTGAACTAGAGAATAGTTGATAGAATTATGGTATCAGCGGTTCCCTTTTTTTATCCGTTTGGTATAAATTGTGATAATAGGTATTTATTATCATGTCTGCATTTGGAAATTAGTTCTGATCTTGTGTTTAGTAAGTTCTTTTGTGGGGTATGAGATATAATTGCTACTTTCTCATGTAGACAAAGTAGGCATTTTTTGCAATGTTGTTGTTGGCAGGTGCTTTTTTTTCAGTATTTTCCAGCCTGTTGTTGGTGAAATATTTCTGTCTTTTAGACGCCATACGTATGTGGATAGTGTAGTGCTGTTCCAGTATTTTCTGTTGGAGAATGAAAGATTGTGGCTGTTTTTTCTTTTCTTATATGGTTCCTCAGTGCATTGTGTTGTTGTTGTTGTTGTTTGCACTTACCTTGGCTTTATATACTATGTTTGTTTGTTGGCAATTTCTCTGGAGTGGACATGTAGGTCCGTTTCTGCAGTTGCATTGAGGTTCTTATAATTATATACATAAT
>JBBBDQ010001204.1:1410000-1497500 GCA_037127315.1 Ascarosepion bandense
ACACATGCCCACAGACACACGCGCAAACAGACACACGTGTGTGTGCGAATATTCTATTTCAGGAGGAGGAGGAGGAAAAGAGAGAGAGAAAGGTTGATAGATATAAAATTCCTAAAAAGATAGAGTGTAGCAGACTGAGATCTATCTATCTATCTATCTATCTATCTATCTATCTATAGATATAGATATAGATAAAGAGAGAGAGAGAGAGAGTATGTGTAACAAGAGAAATATTAAAGGGAGGGAAAGAAAAAGAACTTAGATAGATAGATAGATAGATAGATAGATAGATAGATAGATAGATAGTGTGAAAGAGGGGGAGAATGAAAATGAAAGACGCGCAGTTGTATCCAAGTGAATCTTTTGAGAAGATTTAGGCAAAGAATTAATGATGTCGCGAGAGGAAAGAAGAGAAACAGGCAGGGTGGTGAAATTAATACGGAGAGAAAGAAAAAGGAAGAGAGAATAAAATGCCTGTGAAAAGAATGTCTGCCGCTTCCGAGCGATGACGAATGCGTTCGTAACTTTGATTAGAAAGAAAGAAAGAAAGAAAGAAAGAAAGAAAGAAAGAAAACGGGAAAGAGGAAATGCGAAAGGCATTTTGAAAGTAAAGAAAACCTAAGAAAGCTAGACAGAGTGGCGAAAGGAATAAAATAGAAGGAAAAAAAAGGATACATTATCATGGGTGAGCGACAAAAATGCAAACAAATCCGAGAGGGTGAGAAGGAAAAAACGAAAAGAGAGACGATAGGGTGAAACGAATGAAAAAGAAATAGAAAATGAAGGAAGAAGAGAAATACTGAAAGAGACAGGGTTGAGTAAAAAAACAAGGTGTGTGTGTGTGTGTTTGTGTGTGTGTATATGTGTGTGTGTGTGAGAGAGAGAGAGATTCATTTGAATAAAGAATGTAGAAGGAAAAGAGAGAGGTAACGGAAAGAAATTGGAAAAGCAGATTTGAAAAACTAAGAGAGATGGGGAAGTGAAAAAGAAGTCATAAACTGAGTAGGGAGAGAGAGCATGGTCGAAAGAAAGAGAGAAAAAGTAAAGAAAGAGAAGAGAACAGGGAAGAAAGAGAATGAAGAAATAAATAAATCTCTTTCAAGAAAAAAAGGAAGAAAGAAAGAAAGAAAGATTCGTAAAGAGATAAAACTGGAAAGGAATAACAGAAAGAAAAATGTAGCTAAAAAAACAAAGAAGAAACTATCTCGACAAGGATAGATAGATAGATAGATAGATAGATAGATAGATAGATAGATAGATAGATAGATAGATAGATAGCCTGGGATACATATAGAAATTAATAAAGTGAGATAATATAGTTAGATAGAGAGTGAGAAAGAAAGAAAGAAAGAAAGAAAGAAAGAAAGATAGAAAGAAAGAAAGAAAGAAAGAATTACTATAAACAAAGAAAGGAACATCGAATTAACGAAATAAAATTAAAGCAAGAAAAATAGAAATAAATGAGACAAAAAAAAAGAAAGAAAGCAAGAAAGAATGCAAAGATAGAGAAGATAGAAAGAGGAGAGCAGAAATCGGACGTGGAAAAATAGAGTCGGATGAGGGGTCGTGCGTGATTGTGATGGTGGTGTTGGCGGGCAGAGCTGGGGTAGGGGTGGGGGTGGCTAATGGATCCGAGTTAAAGATAGTTGGATGCTATTCACCCCTGCCTGACGAGGCGAAATAGACTCACCCCGAAATTTGTCATCACCCCCTCTCCCTCCCTCTGTGTTCATACAGTGTTTTGATTGGTCAAAATGAACTCATTAGTCAACCATTCATCTTCTACCAAAGTGAATAGCATCCACACACACACACACACACACACACACACACACACACACAGCGAAATAAAAATATTATTAATAATAATAATAATAATAATTAAAATAATAATATTAGAAGTAGTAGTAAAAAATACTATTAATAATAATAAATGGAGTAATAAGATGATAGGGAGTAAAACAATAAATGGTAAAATGGATAAACAGAATGAGATAAATAAAATGAGTGAGTAAAAAAAAAAGAGAGAAAGATTGGCGGGAAGTAAAAAAAAGAGAGTGAGTGAGTGAGAGAGAGAGAGAGGAAGAAATGAAGTTATTTATTTATTTATCTATTTATTTATTCCATGAAAGAAAACGAAGTAATTTCTCTTAATATCCCACACCTACTACTACTACCAACCATTATTACTACTGCTCTTCCTGACGACGAGGCTGCTGCTGCTACTGGCGGGAGAAGAGAGGTGGGTGCTTCTTATTTTCAGTGTTGCTCTAATTATTACTACTGCTCTTGTACGCCAGGATGCTGAAGTTTGGATTCGGAGAGATGTCTGTGTAAAAAGGCTGTCATCTCTTTGTAATAATTTAACTTTACCGACCTTGGTGACGACTGTTATAAAGGAGAACAAAAAAAAAAAAAAAAAAAAAAAGAAATCAGACCTCACGCACCGATCTGCTAAAAAATTAATAAAATCGCACCAACAACGAAAAAAAAAAAATATATATATATAATTAAAAAAGAAACGTGCTTGGACAATTGTTTTATCCCCACCCCCCCATTTTTATAAATATTGTTACTATCTACCTGTGTACACATCAAGTGTAAAGTGCGACACTTCTCTTTTACATGGACTATACAAAATGAAGTAAGTACAATTAAATGATACATGGTTTTTATTGAATATTTTTCTGTTAAATTATTAGAATTACTTTCTTGAGGAACGACGATTTGGTTTTTGTTGGCTTTTCTGTTAGTGTTTAAGGGTAACTGAATATTTTTTCATAAACAAGAAACAATAGTATTTTTATTTTTCGGGTGGGTATTGCATGGATAAAATTTTGTAACCAAAGAAGCAGTTCTTAATTTGTTCTGATTTTAAAACTTTGTCTTTTTTTCTTCATCTGTTTCCCTTGTGTAGAAAAGAACTGGAGGTGTGATGTGGTTAAAGTAAAAAAAAAAGAAATGGTGTCAGGTCTTGCTTAAAGGAAAAAAAAATGTTTGTGAAATTATTTTGCTGTTGTCTCGCAAAGTGACTTAGTGTTTTTAACACGAGTTAAAATCTAAATATCCCAAAAAATTAAACGAATGCTCGTATTCACATGTCTATCCCTTACCTACTAAAAAAAAAATACAGGTACAATAGATAAAAATACATTTACTTTTTGTTTAGTGGATCTACTTGACAAATTTTTCCAAGATCACATTTTTTTTTATTTATACTATCACGAAAATCAAAAACTAAAAGGATAAAAAAGACCCGCACACACGCACTGCTTTCTTGCTTTTTTCCCAACATTTTAAAAATAGCCAATGTTTAAAAGACTTGTTTGGTTATGTCCAAGGATATCTTTTTAATTTATAGATCGCACCTATGTTTTTGTCGTTCTTTTAGTTTCTTTTTTAAACGATTCTTGTAACTGATTTGTTTATAATATCAAACAAAACCGGGTTTATTTATTTACAATATGAAAATTAATCCGCCTCAATAATTGAGACTCGATTGACATGGGAATGAAAACAAGCGATGTTTCTAATTTGGAGTTTAATTTTCTCGAAAGTTACATTTATTTGCTGTTAAAAATGTTTTCAGTTATTTGACGAACAAGAAACTTATGTTTTTTTTTAGAAAAAAAATCTAGTTTTTAACCTCAAAATCACAATTGAACACGTGAATTGTTCATGTTTGACAACAATTTTATTTAAGAAAAAGAAAAAGCTTGTTTAAGGTTGGGCGCTTTTTATGACATTAAGTGATTAACACTCACAAAAACATAATTTTCTAGACTTCAGAATATAAAACGTTAAAGATTTTAAATCGAATTTACAGCACGGGCAAAGTAACGTGTAAGTATGTATATCAGTGTATGTAACCTTGACTAAAAAAAAAAATATTGTACTTACTTGTGACAACTGTACAACATTGTATGGTGTATAGACTAAAGTACACAACTTTTATTTTTAAAATAAATATGCGTTTTCATTACTAGAAACGAAAAGTGATTTTAATTTATTTAAAAAAAATTGTCAGTGTTAGCAAAACCGGTTCTAATCTCTTTTTGAATCCATAAACTACACTACAGGGAAGTGGCCCGAAAGGTGAGACCAGGGGACACTGGAAAAAAAAGAAATAACGGATTTTTGCGTGTTTATATATCAACAAGAAAAAGGGGGGGAAAACGACTCCCCCACTTACATTTGTGGGCATCTTTCAAATTTTAATTGACAGTGTTTGTTTTACGAACCTTGTAATATATATATATATATATATTAAGCCAATGAAATAAAGGCCTTTTCTGAAATTGAAAAATCATTTTTTTTATTAATGAATTGAAGGACCCTTAGACATACGCATCTTGTAGAGATTCATTTAAATCAAACTGGGGACGATGACCCACTTTAAAAAAACCTTCCTCTATTTTTAAGACTCGTGTCTTTCAAGCTAATTTTTTTTTGTATACCTCTTCTTAGTATTTACGGGCAATTTTATTCCTGGTATCTACGAAATCACATCACATCACATGTACATGCCAGATTGTGTGTGTGTGTATATATATATATATATATAATTTTTCTTTTGACAATACACATGTTGAAATAATTTATCATTAAGAAGCGGTGATTAGAAACGGTTTTTAAAATAATATTGGATTTTTATTTGAAAATTCTCTTCATGTTTTTTATTATTGAACAATCTGCAAGTTATTTCAAGCCTGTGTTAATTGCAAATTATTACTTTTTTCTTCCCTCGCCTGCTCGACATGGTTTTAATTACAGTAACTGGGTGTCTCCTTCTCTTCTTTGTTCGTCATTATCTTCTATACTATCCAGATCCTCGTCTCTTTTTTTCTTTTATACGCGCTCTTCTAACTGCGACGGAAACATTTTCTTAAATAAAAATACACCCAGTAAATCGGTATTAAAATTACTTCATCCTTTCTTCTATTTTTGACTAGATACTCCTTTGTGTGTTGGTATTAAATCTTTTCGTCATGTTGGCCACGGCTTTTTTTTTTTCTCGTGGTGGAGAGGCAATCGTCGGTAACGTAGGAAGATGCCACATTTCGTTAATGTAGGGATGTATTTACAAAATTTAATACTCTAATTGATATAATACACATGCATGCATAACCGAACAGTTAACGATATCTCCTACTACCCTAGTCTATTTTTCCCTTCTTCCCTAATGTCGACAGTCATCATCATCCATTTTATTTTTCTCCTACCTTTGCTCGTTTTAACTACCAGCCAACTTTCATTTTATTTTCTATTTTTATCCACATGATATTAAATCGAACTTGACGTGTGTATATATATATATATATATATATACAGAGAGAGACCAGCCCCTCCCCCCCTTTTTCTTTCTCTCTCCTTTTCATCTCTTGGTACCTTGGCGCAATTTATTGTTGAGAAGCTAGGAGCATTATTTACCACAGTTGTGTAGGTGAGTGAAGCCATCCCGGTTTTTCTCATCCAGGTTTTGGTGGTACCCAATATCCCTTCCTCCCCTCACTCCGTCTGTGATTCTTATAACTGGCGCTCTTACATGTTTGGAAAGGTTAGAAGTAAAAGTAAAAATGTAAAGCACGGTACGAAGCCAAAGAGCGAAACTCATTTTTAAAAAAATGCCTGAGATTATGTTTACGAAAATAGTCTTTCTTAATTGCTTTAACCTTAATGTTTGTAACTTTTTTAATTAATATGTGAAAAACTGAAAGTTTTCGTTTTATTGTTTTCATTATTTTTTTTATTAACGTCCAACTGTTTGATATTTAAAACTGCAAAAATAATTTACTTTCAGTCTGATTTTCTTTAAGCTAAGCAAAGGTTGAAAATGACAATTTATGAAATATTCTTCTGACAAACAACAAAAAAGCGTGACAGTAAGATGAGTAATTGCATAAAAGTAGTTTAAAAAAAAATTATTTGGCAATTGCTTTTTCTTTCTTTTCCTCTTTCATTTTTCGGTTTCTTTGTCGTATTTTCCAATCAATTTATCACTCAGCGGATTAAATTATCAAAAGGCCGGACCTTCCTGTAATGTTCGAGAAGTGGAGTTTCTTTTGAAATAATAACAAGCGATTCGGATTGTTTCGATAATAATATAATAAAAAAAGAAAAAGCCAGTTGCGTAGTCCATCCATATTCTTAAAACAGTTAATTCGTTATTTTCTGTAATTTCAACAACTAAAACATTTTTTTTTTTGCCCTTGTAATTTAGATTATTCCGAATTTATTTTAAAACTATTTTTAGTTGGTGGTCAAAAAGCAATTATCCCAAATCAGTCTGGCTATGATTAAAAAAAAACTTAACTGGAAAATACGATTTTTTTTTAGCATGGATGATAGTAATTTGCTTTTTTTTAATTATTATTATTAATTTAATTATTATTTTAAGATAAAACAATTACGAGGTAAGCTAAGTTTTAAATTTAATCATTCATTTCAAATTGGTTTGAGCCCAAGGAAATTATGAAGTATGAAAGACAAAATAAATGGCAATAAAAATGGTTTTGTTGTTTTTAATAGCCTGGGTAAACTACTGTATGTCCTGGGAGTGATTTTTGTCTTTTTACGTTTTAGAGAGGAAAAGAAAAGAGTGGGTGCGCTTTTTAAAATCGCGCACAATACTATATACACGCACTTGTTTTTCTTTTCTTAGAAAACTCGCTCTCTGTCTCACACACCTAATCAATTTAGTTCAATCTCTTCTTAAATATTCTTCTTACCGTGCTTTTAATCTTTAGATATCTATTCCTCTTCCATCCCTAACCCGACACCCGCGCGCATACACCACTTTCAATTTAATGTAGTTATTGCTGAACCCGTAACCAGGGTGACGATGTGTGTGCGGCATTAGCAAGGTTACCTCTCTGTTCTCGGGTTGGCTGGCTGGGCGCAGAAAATCGCAAATCTGTTTGCCTGCTACAAACAACCCCCTCCGCCAAACAAAAATAAACTATATAATATAAAAAGTATACATATATCTACTTTTAATTTTCTATATGATTTCCGCCACCTCCGAAGAAAGTCATTATTTTTTCCATTTTTTTTTTTTTTACTAATTTGCTTATTTTTAAATTTTATTTTATGATGTACAATCAATAATTGTACATAAATTAATTTAAGTCTTGATTCTAAAATAAAATGTGATTTTTATTTAATCTTTGTAACTGTGACAAACTGACAGTTAATAGCCAACTTCCAGGTTTACAATGTTTTATTTTAAAACTTTAATTTTTTTAAAAAGGCGTTTCGACCCATCATTTCGTAAAAAAATAAATGCCTTTCAGAAAGACTACTATCTCCTTCCAATTCCATCTTTTCGGTCTACCTCATCTTTTTCATTTGTTAATAATACTGTCTGCACCATTTAAATATTGCGTGTATCAGTTTTTGTTTTACCTTGCTTCATATTGCAAATGAGATTTTTGGAAAGATCAGTTGCCTATGTGTGGGTGTTATAATGCTAGTTAACTTATTGGATTGATATTTATTCACATTCAGTTTATTCATTTTTTGTCCCTATTTTCGTTTTTGATTAATTTTCTTTTCTGGCAATTTTGATTGTCTTTTTTTTTTTTTTTAGTATATCTAAGCAAGTCAATATTTGTATATACCTACAGTGTTACAGAGGGCTTCCAAGCCATGTGATTTTTTTTGGTTTTTCGGTTCGAATCTTTCTAATTATTTATTCTTTCATTGTGTTTATTTTTAGATCGTGAATGATTTTTAGTAGTACCATTATCAAATAGCATTTAAAACATTTGTTCACAAATGTTATTTTTCAAGTTTGCTGTGGGAGGAAAAAAAAAACAAAAAACCTTCCCATACCTTTTTTTTATTTTTTTATTTTTTTAGTTTGGTGCTTTTCTTTTTCGACCAGAATTGTGGACAAGGGAAGTTTTTAATTAAACAAAAAAAAAAAAAAGTTTAAAAACTAAAATAGAAAGCACTGACTTAGTGGCTTGCTTGTAGCATTTAAAAACTACATTAATTGAAATCTCTTGTAATATTTTTCTCTCCCCCCCCCCCCTCAAAAAAAAAGCATTTTATAATTAAAGGCCAGGAAAGAAAGGAAAAAAAACAAAAAAAAACAGCCACATAATTACCCTCGAGTTGAACTTTTATTGCGAATATACAACTTAAATATTTTCGTATTTTTAAAAGTGAGAAAACTCATTTTCTCACAATCTGTAACCAGTTTCATTTTTTTTTTTTTTTTTTTTTTTTTTTTTTTTTTTTGTTTGTTTCATTGAAAATTCAATATTTTAATGACAAATGTTACGGTTTTGTGATCTTAAACTTCTTTGACGACCGTTTTTGCCCCATGATCACGCATTGATGTTTCTAAATTTAATCTTTAAAAATAGAATTACTCTTCCTTTTTTAGTTATAGGAAAAAATAACTTTAGCCAAAGAGATCAAAACAAGATAGAAACTCAATCTGGTATCAGAGATCCAAGGAGACATAATAATATTAAAAATATATATAATTTCAGAAAACGAAAGATTTTTGCAGGAGAATTTAAAAATGTAGAGAGGTATATGCTAACTCCCTTTTATTTATCGAAAAAAAAAAAAACCTGCTTATATTGAAAATGTTTTACTTTTATTAATCTTGTCAAGATTGAAACTGCCAATATATTTTTTCTTTTCTCTTTTATTAAAATCGACAGTACCCCACCGCGCCAAACACATGTTCTTATTTTTATTAAAATACCAAGCATTTCCCATTCCCCTTTATGTTTCTTGGTGTAGGTTATCAATCTTTTTGTGTGCTAGAATTTTAGCCAATAAGTAGCTATTTTTTTTATTTTATTTATAAATTCCAAATGACCGCAATGCTTACATTTCTCGTGTAGATACGACATTTAAAGCATAAATAACAACACGTTTCTAATTTATATTGACAACTGTTAATAAATAATACTTGATACTTTTTTTTTCTTTTTTTAATAAGCTGACATATTAGTTTTGGGAATAGGATCATTTTAATTTTGACGTTCTTTTTTTTTCTCTTTTTTTTTTTATCTCTTTTATCATGAGAAAGAGTGTCATTATTAATAATATTTATTTAATAAATGTCAAACTGTGCCATGTAAGACTTTCATGTGAAAAAAGCAATTTTCATTTTTATTAAATGTCATTTTCTTTCCCACAAAGAAAAAATTTATCATTTATATATTTAATAAAATGAAAGAATTTGTTGTAGCTGAGATCGTCACACGTGTGTTTGTCGATCTGTGTGTGGGTGTATCGTCCGGTTCACACTTCTCGCTGATATTTTGAACAGGAATAGCGGTTTCGTTTATCCCTCGTTTCATGTTCCTTCCAAAATCCAAAAGTCTTTTATTCTCTCACTCCAAGTAGCCCTTACGTCTCATTGGCATTATCACCTGACCTGGGGTGAATTGATTAAAAAAACAACACAAACATAGGGTAAAGCTGGGCACAAAAACTTTTTTCGAATTATTTTCCGCACGTCTAATTAAAAACATACACAGCTGTTTACAAAGTGCGATGTATAAATTGTCGTCTAAAACACACACACACACAAGAAAATAACACTGACATCTCGTTTTAACAGATTTACCAAAATTACAAAAATATCTTGAAATGATAAAAAGTAAAATTATTAAATAAAATTGCCATTGGCTTAAGCTACAATACATCCTGCCGAGGACTTTGTCCAAAACAGTTGCAGATGATTCCAATCTTGGTGTGTAAGTTGGTGATTGCTGGCCTAATTGTTTTCAATTCATCTCTGGTGTCGCAAGGATTTTTGTTGATCCCACACATGTTAATCAAGGGAGGTGCAATATTGCCAGATGTAAGGGAGTGATGTATGACAGGGTTCTCCTGCTAGTGTGGCATGGTGCAGATTACTGTTGCTAGATATTAGTTTTCCAGCAGCCATTCTCTTGACCCAAGACAGCACTACTTCCTCGAGGCACTTAATGTAGGCTTCTGTGTTGTCCGAGACCCTGTGGAAAGAAAGAGGCATAATGTTACCATCACTAGTGATCAGTCCAAACACCTTCATAATCATCATTTTAGATTCCTCCAACTTTTTCCAAATCCTCTGCACACTCCTCAGATTGATGTCCAAACACTCGTCTGGTGAATGCTAAGCAATACAGCACGCTGTTTCAAAATTTCATGTGTAAATATTGCATCATTTTTTTTTTTTTTTCTCACAGACTGTGCCCAACTGACCTTGCTACACTGTACAGTAGACAGAAACAAGCAACATGCATGTGTGGAATTAATAATATAAAATGACAATTGCACCCTGTACTTGAACCTGAGTTGAGTAAACAGCATAAGCTATTCTGGATGTCATTTCAGTTTAAGGACCTAATGTGAAAACATGAAAGTTATAAAAATGTTACTTTTACCCTATTAGTCGAGCAAAATGTAACAGATGGTAGAGCATGTGATACCGACCGAGCAAAAGCAATGTACCAGTTGTTTGCTCTCTCACGACAAAAAGGCAAATGACCAAAAGTTGTCGTTGTGCACACGAGTTCGCGCTGATGTTGCGGTTGAAAAATAAAAATTAATCAAATATTAAATTTCCAGTTCACGAGTCTATGCGAATTTTATTTCTCAGCCAATGGGAAGCCCAGAATCAAATACAAGTGTGAAATCCCAAATGATCTGCTGCGATCCAAAAAGTCGAAATAAAAAGCCGAGACAGAAAGCACCCAGACAGACGAGAGTGATTAATATCTCCCTTAACTATGTCAAGTGGCTACTTTGCTCGTCCATTCACCTCTCCTTCCTTCTTCCCTGTCTCAAGCACAATGTTAACATGTAACAACTAAAATTAAGACAACGAAACCACTCCGGTACCTGATTTATGCTTCAAATACAGCTTTAGCTCTAACAATCCAATGATGAAATTGTTTGACTATTATACAAAATATATAAAATAACTGAAATCCTACTTACGGCTGTCAAATTTGTGATATTCTACTCTCTTTGTTTGTTTTTCGTTTATATTCAAGCGATAAGGATAGTAACTCTTAAGAGAAAATAACATAAGCCAACTGCAGTACGGAAATAATTTCACCTCTAAATCCATATGCTACTTCTTACCCAGCTCTCTCATCACTCTCATATCTCTCTCTCTCTTTATATATATATATATATATATATATATATATATATATATGAGCAATAAATAATTCTGACTGCTTCCTTCCAATAACTTCTATTTTGTGGAACACTCTGAAGTGGATGCTATCCCAAACACTGTTTTAAGGTTAGGCTCAGCATTTATCTATCCTACATATCCTCATATTCTATGCTTCAAATTTCCTTCCTTTATTATCAAGAACCCCATTCAGTACAAATCTGCATTGAGTGGCTCATAAGCTTTCCAGTGGGTGAACAACACTATAAAAAAAAAAGGTTTGTTTATTTAAACTAACATTTTCTTATTACTATAGATATATAAAGTACACTAATTGATAAGGTGCACTTTGCTTAGAAGTGGTTTCCTTCTTGAGAAAGGAAAAATGTTCAATTCCAGTGAGTAAGTTACTTTCTTCAGTAAAACATCTCCATGTTTGATGTTAATTTGTTTAAAGTGTACTCGAAATATGTTTATGTAATAATATTGTGTGATATATATACACACACACACACACACATTATAGAATATTTCTGTAATATTTGGGCCGATAGACAAAAATAAATATACTGTTTAATAGTGTTTACTCAAATGTTTATCCACTGAAATAACATTTTATAGTGATATTTATATATACGTGTGTGTGTGATTTTAATCATATCACCCCAAGCAAGCAGCTAAAGCCACTGAGACACATGGGGCTACTGAGAATGAAGTCTTCAGAAAGAATTGGAAATCAAATCCTAAACAGGAAACAAAGAAGACTCTACTCCTGTTCAAAAGAGGTGAGCAGGGGTGAACTAGATGTGATAAACAAATATATATATATATATATATATATATACTCACACACTTGATACATTATTTTTAATGGATACACATATTTGAATAGACACTCTATTTATTTTAAACAGTATGTTTCCTTTACCAGCCTGCACACTCAAAAAGTTAATAAGGATATGTTCCTCCACCTCCAAGATTGCAACCTTGTTGCTCTTCACGGTGGGTGGGGGAACTATTGTTTGACCTCCTGTGCTTTAGCCAATCAGCTAGAAATATTTCCACCATCAAGCAAGGCTTTATTTGACTTTAAAGCATACTCTCTTTCCTGAAATTCATATCTGTTCAAATTCCTTTCCTAAACCTAAACAGAGCAATTTCTAATGAATTATGATTTCATTTTTGAATCCAGTATATTTTTTTAAAGAAATATATATACGTACACACATACCCCAGTATATTTTATGAGGTAAGGTTAAAGCTCCTATTTTCATGGTGGCAAGCAAACGAGTTTAGTGCACCACATTCTTGATGGTATTGCATATAGTTGATCTGACCGCCAAATTTGCCTACCTTGTCTACTGGGGCCTCAGAATAACCAAATGCATCTCTGCAAAACTCACTAAAGGGTTAAAACCCCTTCAATGAGGCATCCTGGGTATAACTATAAACTACATGCTTCAGGAAACAGAGCCTGTAATTGGGAAATTTTGAGGAGCATAGAACCACCTCTTAATTGTTGTTCTTTGACTATGGGTGTAAGCACCTGTTAGGGTCCCAGCTATGGGCAAATAGTTTACCCCAAAGCTGGGGGCTAAGACACTATGAAAGTATAAATTTTTTTTAACGTGAAAATTCAAGCTATACATTTTGAGTGGGAATACAATACATCCCAGCAATACATCTGACTCTATCAACCCACTTTACAAAAATAAGTCAATAAAAACCAAGTCTACAAACTTCTTTCTTACAAAGAATATCAATTCTATTCATATTACAAAAATATTGTCGGCATTAAATAACTCATTGAGGTTGATAACGTAAAAACAGAACAAATTTGCCCCCCCCCCCTTTTTAGGTTTTATAAATTGACACTCAGCACTTCCTTTTCTCGTATAAATAACCTCTTTTGGTTTCATTTTTTAGTATTTTGGTAGTGTAAGCATAGCATATCCCAGGTCTTAAGCGTGAAAGGACTTATTTGAAGAACTAATTGATTTCTCGGTTATAATGGTCAACCACACTAGTTCGTTAACTATTAAGTCAGCACTGATAGTGGGACCCTAACATTATTTACGTTGCATTCTTCAGATCATTTTTATTGCTTCCTTCTTGTCTGTCTCGATACTTTCTTCGCCTGCAAATAATCGTTTTTAATGTTTAGATAAAAAAGTAAAACATTTTATTCTCTAAAAGCTTTTTTTTCAGCCTTTCTTTCTATTAAGTTTTATAAGTACTCTGTCATGTATCATGAACATTATTTTTTTTTTTTGTTCAATCAACACTCTGGGAAGAAAAAACTTATTACTACATGTCATATTTATTTTTAACAACTTTTTATTGTTTAAATGTTTTTAATAACAATAGCAGCAAGGAAATAGTATATAATTTACAACAATAGTAATTAAATAAGAATAAGGAAAATAAATAGTGGTAATTTACAACAATAACAAAAAAATAATAGTAATACAACAATGTAATTATTACATTAATTGTAATAATAATAATAGTTTTATATTGTTTTATTATAAAACAATATCATAATAATAGTAATTAATACAACAATGTAATAAAACAATATCATAATAATAATAGTAATACAACAATATTAAAAAAAATATTAACTTGTTTAATGACTAATAAAATGACTAATAAAAAAATAAGTACTAACTTAGTAGTAATAATAAAAAAAAAATATTAGTAACTTATGGTAATGAATGAAAAAATAAGTGGTGAACTAAACAATAATAATTAACATTAGAAATAACAGAAAACCAACAACACTAACTGGTGCCTTCATTAATTCGTTGAAAAACAAAAACAAAACCAGCATGAAGAAAAAAGGCCGTAAGACTTATAAAATTTTTCAGTCAAACAAAAAGTTATAAAGTAGAATCAGAAGATGGAGTGGGGGAATATAACGTTCAGTCAGTTAAGTGCCCTACGTGAAACACGCTTGGGCGATCATGTCTCGAAAGAGACATGACTGACTGGGCAGAAGATTATCCCGCAGTAGGTTGCCATTGCTTTCTGCGGTAGACTGGTTGCCGACCAAGGCTACAGAACCCAATAAGTCCTATTATTTAACCCATATGATAACTGGAAGAAAGAGACGGATTACCTTTCCCAAGGGTATTTGCGCGTAAGTGAATGCAATGATGAATTCAACTGGAATTTGAACTCGGCTCCCCGATTTCTCGTTCCGAAACAGACCACAATGCACAAAATCGAAAAGTGATTATTATTATTATTATTATTATTATTATGTTTTCTTTATTTTTTTTAAGTGTGTTTATAGTGAAGTAATTTTTATTTTTATCACTATTTTTGGGGACCAACAGTAACAATAAAAACAATTGACCATAAAAACATTTAACAATTCAATTTTTCTATTGTTGAAAGTAAGCTTTTTTAATTTCATTCTCCCACATATCGGAATATGAAACCTACTTTTAAAAAAAATGATTGTTTTGTTTGTTATAGAAAAACAAATTAGTCTTTAAACTTGTAATTTTTGTTACAGATTCTAATTTCTTTTTCCCTTCTTTTAAGTTCGCTTGCAAATTCTTTGTATCTAAAAGAAAAAAGACTGTCTCATTGGGCACATCAGTACTTTTACGACCATGTGATAAAATAAATATGGCAAGAATCTGCTATTTAACGTTCGCTTGTGTTGTGTACAGTGCAATAACACGTGACTAGAAGGTTGATGCATCACAATCTTCCGAAACATGATTCGTATGTGAGGGCCTCCTGTATTTTCAGGTTGGGGTCCAGACCCTGTTTGGAAAAAAAAAAAAAAATGAAGACAAACTTTACCTCGTCATGCAAATGAAGATAAACAGAAAGTGTAACGAAAACAAATTGAGAAATAAGTGTCCTGCCTTTTTTTTTTTTTTTTTTTTTTTTAACCCCCCAAAACAAGAAATTGTGTCCTGCACTCATAGATTGAACTCGCTCTACTCCTAAGGTCAACGAGGTGCGCTTAGTAACCATTTCGACACAACAATAAACACGTTAAACATCGGATAAGCAATACAATAACAATTATTTAATTATTATTACTAACAATTGAATAATCATTATTATTACTTAAAACAGTTATTAACCATTAATTAATAATGATTATTATTATTTTGCAACAAACATTTTAAGATTTTTAATTTTTATCATTGCAACAACCATTCATTAAATTTTATTTACGATCTAGCAAGAGAAGCTTGCTAACAATTAATTACACCATGTCTAAGTCTCTAACTCTGTCATATTTTTTCACTTCACATGTTTCATTAAAGATGACTGACAAGGTACTGTGATTAAGCTATTTATTTCAGTGTTCTTATGTTCGTATGTTTTCTTTTCTGGACATAGACTGGCAATTTTTACAGTACACCCTGTGAGCATTTTCCTGTTAGCATTATCAAGGATGTTTTTATTTTTAACTGAATGTGTAGAATTTTTATGTTTCTAGAGAGTGCAGTGATGGAATAGGCCTTGTTTTTTCCAAACAGGGCCAGCATATTGTGGTTGTGTTCATAGTTGATATATTATTGAGTATAGGCTTTTTCTTTTATCATTAGTGCTTCCATTATTTTACATGTGGATGGGGCTATTAGAGTTGGGTTTTTTTTTTCTATTCATGTTGCAGATGGAGTTAGGAAAGTTTCCATGAAATGAGTCCTTAAGTGGTATGTCCAAATATGTATTTGGTTTGATCAGAAACACGGTCACTCGTTTTTAAGGGACATGATTTCACTCGCACTATTCAATTAATAAAAAAAAAAAAAGATCGAGTAACTTTGAGTTATGTCAAAACACTCGTCAATGCCAGAAATATGCTAATTTTTTTAAATTCTAGTTCTGATTAGTTTTTATTTATGCAAATCGCTTGAGTTGGTAGCTCAGGTAGGTCATGAACTTTTTTGATTGATTGAATATTTTAACTAGCGTATGTAAGAGCTTCTTTCGTTATGCAAACCTTTAAAAAATTAATTTCTTAAATTAATTTTTTTTTAGTTATTATTTTTGTGTTTACTCTCTAAATTTTTAATATTATGTATGATTTAAATTTTGATTATTTATTTTCTGTTAATCATAAAAAAAAGTGGTGTTAAAGTCAGGTTGCATCTTGAACATATTTACCTGATCCTTCTCACAAAAGTGGGATGTGGCACAAGGCTGCTTTTTAAGTGCGGCTTTCCGAGTGCATATGCTTGAGCAAATATTCCCCATAGACCCTCCTATCTGTGGGATGGGGCTCTTGTTTATTTACCCCAGATGAGATTCTGCTCTTTAGAACAATCTGGGTTCTATTTGCCTGAAGGACAGTTTTTACAAAAAGTGGTATTTTGAACATGTTGCTATTTGTCTTTTCGTTTATTTTTTATTTTTCTTAAATATTCAAAAATCCACATTAAACACTTGTCTATATAGCATCATATAATAACATTTTTAGTTTTCATTCAGCAATTACATTGAAACCTTTCGCCCACTTTCATATTTACATGTCAAGCAACAAATCAAATTTTAGTCATCTTGCAGAATTCCATTTTCATCAGCACCAATTGTTTTTTTTAATCTAATCTCAAAAGATGTCTTGTGGTGCAACAGATATCGGCTTGGAATTAGAAATCGGAGAGTCAAGTTTGAATTCCAGTTAAATTAGATACATTAACTTATGCGCAAATACCCTTAGGAAAGGTGTTAATCTGCCTTAAGTTATGAGTTAAAAAGAACAGATTGGGTTCTATAGCCTTGGTTGGTAACCAGTCTGTAGCAGAAAGTAATGGCCACCTATTGCGGGATAATCTTCTGCCCAGTCAGTCATGTCTCTTTTAAGATATGATTGTCCAAGCATGTTTTATGTATGACACTTAACTGAATCTTGAACATGATTTTGACTTTTTATCCCTGCCCACTGACATTAAATGTACTCCCTCAATCATTAGATAGGCTTTGATAATTTTATTTGCACTGACAAACTAAGTATATAAGACTAATTTTTATAATCAATTAGTTTTTAAATTTTAAACTAGAATTTCATTAGTTAAAATGTTTTTAAATCCTTTCACCCCAAGCAAAGTATCAGGATATAAGAGATGAGTTACTGTTGGAGAACATGCGATAAACTAAAGCTCAAGAATTAAGAATACAAAAGGTTTTAATTAGCATAGGATTTTGTGAAGATCAGTCGACTTGAAAAACCAGAAGCTGGGAAAATTCAACAAGATAGAAGAAACTGTTAGCATAGAACATGTAAACTTTTTATTAAAAAAAAAATCAAGAAATTAATGAAAATCTTTCTAATAAACTAATTTTGAATAGCGAGTTCAATTCTCACTAAGTGCCCTATGGTTTTGTTCTTGTGCTACATCCAAACTATGCTTAGAATATATTTCTAACAAATTTTTCTATGTATGATACATACCCTACCGGCTATAAGTATTAGGCTATCCCAGTGTTTTTAAAAAAAAATGTATTTCATACTATTTTTTTGTATTTATTGCCAAGTGAATAATTTTAAATGAAAATAGAATTGTTCTTTTGTTAATACTGCACACAGTACATGTGCATCAAATGATTTTATAAATATTTAATTACCTATATTGAAGTTTTATAAATAAAAAAAAAAAAAAAAAAAATGAAGAAAATTTAGGGTGATTCGGACGAGTTCATCTTTGCTTCCTTGCCTTGTAAAATTTTGCAAATTAATAACAAAACCATTCTATTTTCATTTAGAATTATCCACTTAAAAATAGTATGAAATACATAATTTCTTCTAAAAAAAAAAACAATGGTGGCCTAATAATGGCCAGTAGTAAGGTAGGTAAACTTTTTTTTTTTTTTTTTTTTTTTTTTTTTAAATGGTGCTACAGCCATCATTGTCATCTTAATGTCTGGAATGAATAATATTTATTTACAAGCAGACTGTGGTCCTCATTGTTTATTACAATTTCAACTATAGTGCCCTTCAGATTTCATAATCCAGCTAACCTTAAGGGAAATTTTGTCTGAATTTCTGTTATGGGGAATTATGTAGTTAACACAGATCTTTGTACACCTGAGGAAGGCCAGAGAGCACAGTGGCCGAAATGTGATTAAAAACTACAAAGATGAGGACAGCAGTTTGAATATAGTGTAAATAACCTTCAGGGAATTTAAAACAGAAACCTTTACGCTATGTACAAATGTAGATTATTATTGTTCTATTGGCTGCGTCTCTGAATGTCTCATCTAGTTCCCATTTATTACTGCTCACATGATAACCTCGTGTGTTCAGTTGTTGACACATGAATTTAGTGACTTAGTAATTGTCAGTTCAATCCCTGGCCAAGTCAGTGTACTTGAATTCTTTGTAAACTGGACAAGCAATAATTGAATAGTAAGAAACAAGAACTGAATAAGGTGTCTCTAGACATTGTCAGTGGAACAAGAACAATCCAACTTAAATTAAGTGTTTGATTGCTCTGTTTCTGCTAAATTCAAGTACACTGCCTGGCTTAGGGATTGAACTCAAAATTACTGTCACCAAATTCACAAACCAATATTTTAATCCACTAGGTTGTTCTGTGTATTTGGTATGCAATAACTTAGCAGTAATAAAAATAAGAACTAGATATCCCCAGACATAGGCAGTGGAATGAGATCAGTCTGTGTTGAGTAAATAAAGCATCCAGTATTTTGTCCATACTTCCGAGATGTGGTAGTATTTACACTGTTTACATTGTTCGGACTATTGTCCTCATCTTTATTGCCTTTATTATGTTTAAAAATTCCTGAAGGCGGCCAGAGCCTATGATGACTGAAACGTCATAAACATGGCAATAAAGATGAGAACAGCAGTTCAAATTATGTGAATAGTATAAAGCATCCAGTTTGAAAATTCCTGCAGGTTACCCAGATCGATATAAACCTGACAAAGGCCGGAGAACAACAGCTAAAATATTGTGATAACAACAACAAAGATGAGGACAAAAGTTGACAAGTGTAAATAAGGATAACTTGTTGCCCCAGAAACAATGACAGAAGATACCTGATCAAAGTTGGTTTAGATGACGTTTCTAAAATACAGATGGGTGTTAGCTCGTATCCTATTTCAAATATTCATTATGTGGCCCGACATGGAATAAGTGATCACACCAGAGTGTTTGAATGCCTTATTTGAAAATTATTTTTTTCTTTTTATTTCTTTTTCTTTATTTTTTATTTGCATTTGTCATCACTGTCAAAGGCACACACAGACATGTACTAGCCCCTCTTCTAATAAAAAGAAAACATGATAAAAAGATACATTCTTATAGCAAAATAACCAATACATTTTATCTGCAGTTGAAGGCATACAGTTGTGTTCAAAATATTTAGATTTCAGCATTAATCAACTTTTAAGGGTTAATTAAATTGAAATTAACCAAAGTCATGTACACATATGTGCTCCAATTATTTGATATATTATGTATTACAAGTCCGCAGGCTGGTGAGTGAAATAAATGCCATTTAAAATCAGGTCCGTGAACTCTAATACGAGTATCCATGAAAAATAATGTTTGAGTTAATACATATTTCTAAAGTAATGGATTTTTATTTATCACTCTGGAGATATATATTTGTGTGTAAATGTTTCATGTAGAGTGCAAACCCTGAATTGTTTGTTGTGAAATCTTGATATTTTTATATAACTCAGAATATAATACAACCCCATCTTCTAGTTGGCCTACTGTAGTCTCGACATGCTTTATAGCTTACAAATGTGTGTGTGTGTGTTTTTAATAAAGTTACCCCAAAATGGTGAGACAAGATATGACAAAGATCGAGATATATTACTTTTTGTTTTCATGCTTGATTACAGTAGTGGCTTTTCTCTCAACCCACTGCTTTACTTTCCTTTACGGTTAGCCAAAGATGCTGTGAGTATGTAGGCCTACTAGATGGTTTATGAACACTGAAAATGCAAGGATTTCCACCCCACCTTAAAAAAAAAAAATCTGTGTATAGTGGAACTGGTCCCTGAAAATGCATAACTGAACAATAATAATAATAAAAAAAATAAATCCTGTGTGTAATGCACCCTCACTTTTTTTCTGTAAAATAAAAGATCAATATTTTTCTTATTCTGACAAATGGCATGCCTCAAGGAACATGTAATTAGTGCTTATCTGCACGAATTGTTTAAACAAAATATTTTACTTTTTATTTTATTTTTAATAAACAAGTTGACCTATTCAATTGACAGTGCTGAAAAAGTGTTGAGCCTGGTCATTGCTAAAATGTGGGAACTGCTTCAAAACACCAGATACTGTAAGCCACTTGCTACAATTTGAAATGTTTTGGCTGTAAATAACCTGGAATGGGTTGATAAACTGTAAAAAAAAAAAAAAACTTTGCAGATCAATTTAAAATTCCTTTACCTTTTATTACTGTAGTCAGTTAATCCCACTTGTCTTGTACTAACCTAAGTTTAGTAACTGTTAGTCATTTATCTCATAGATATATATAAATGTATTCCTCTAGTTTTTATTATTTTTTTTTTGTGTGTGTGACAAATTACTGTTTACTTATATAAATATATCTACTTCTATTTTTACCAGGTTTTAAATTCTCCAAGAGCAAGAAGAAGAAATAAAAAATCTTTTTAAAAAAAAAAAAAAAAATTGAAAAAATAAAGACAAACTTAAAAGAATTTCACAAAAAAAAAATACAAGGAAATTACCCTTCCCCAGTCTCTGGTGGAACAGCCCCCCCTTACATATATTATTAATCTCCTGCACTGAAAATCAGAAAAGGAAAAAAAAATATCTACTCTCGGTTGGTCTTTTAAACGAAGGTCTGCAGTTAATCAGTGATAATGACCACGCCAGGAGATACTACTAATAAATCGACTGGTTTGAAAATGTGCTTTGGTTGTGGAGGGCGTATTTGCGATCGGTTTATGCTCCATGCAGTCGACCATTATTGGCACACAAGTTGTCTGAAATGCAATTGCTGCCAGGCGCCACTTGGAGAACTCGGATCTTCCTGTTTCACAAAAGGTGGAATGATCCTGTGTAAAGACGACTATATCAGGTAAGTCAGACTAATCACCTGTTACTTTTATTTTTGCTCTTTGAAGTCTGTTTAAGATTTGAATTTCTATCAAATGAAAAGTTCCCTCTCTGCAATTTTTCTTTCAAATAATGTTAGTCTTGGTATTTTCAATTAAGTCCTATATACGTATATAGGGGTTTCATAGGCAACCTGGAAGAAAGACTTTTCGTTGAAATAGAGGATTTTCAGTTCAACTTGGTAGGCATTGAATAACTTTTATTTTTTTTTATTTATTTATTTTTACGTTTTTAAGATTGAAAGTAATTTGGGAATTAATGTTATGTGTGATATGCAACAACATCACTTGATGATTTACCCGGACTCATGACCAGCCAGGAAATCTCATTTAAAAAAAAAAAAAAAAACTTACCCATTCAGTGTTGTTCATTGTACCATATTTTCATTTTATTTTATTATTTTTATTTTTTTTTACTTAAATGAATTTAAATAAAACATTACATGTACAGTATTTACAGTATATAAACTTAAGTAATGTATAAAAGTTTCTTTTTCAAAATTTTTAACTATGTGAAAGGCAAGTATAACTTGCTCTTGTAGTAGTAATAATAATGATGATTTATTTATCAATTCATCCCAAGGAAGTTGATAAGGCCACTAAGACTCATAAGACTACTAGGAATGAAAAATCTTTAGGGAAAAAATCTACAGTGTACAATGGGTAAATTGTCACTTTTATATTAATTTTGTGCATGTGCATTGCTTACTTAATTTTGTATAGTAGGGTCAGATGGGCACAATCTGTGAGAAAGAGTGCCATGATACAATTCACTCTGCCAGAAATTTGGAAATAGCATGTTATACTGTTTGGCATGTGTGCTGGAAACTCCAATATACACATTTCAGTGTTTAAGTGTCATCTGAAGAGTTGGATCAGTCTAATGGTGGCTACCAAAAATGGTGGAAAACTTGCTCTGATTGTTCTGATAAGGAAAGAACTCCCAAATTTCTTGGTGTGATCCAGGCTGTAATTGACAATGATCCCTCCAAGTCAATCAGATCCATAGCCAGGGACACAGAAGTGTCCGAATTTCTTATCAGGTAAGTAGTGCATGAAGACATTCGGTATTTCTCATACAAGATGAGAAACAGTTTTTATTCCAAACCATGAATGACAAGAGGACAATGTGCTACGAAGCTTTTAAAGAAACTCAAGCATCCCCTCCAATCAAATATGCTTTGAGTTTTCTCAGATGAGAAAAATTTCTGCCAAGATGGTAGACGCCCAGAACACCTGTTGACTTGTCCAAAAAAAGATGTACCAAGTGAGGAAAACTAAATATCAACTCAACATCTTTTGGAGTGATCACTAGTAATTTTTAATTTTTTTTTTAATCATATCACCTCGAGCAAGGCAGTAACACCAGATTGGAAAAGAGAAAGCCGGAAACCACATCCTAAATAGGAAACAAGGGATGAGCCTCTTTACCCGTTTTTAAAAAAAAAATTTCCAATTTGTGTCTTGTAAACAAATCTCTAAAGAAACTTAGTGAAATATGTCAGATTAGATACTTTTTCTACCTGTTCTTTACTTATGCTATCATATCTATAATATATATATATATATATGTGTGTGTGTAACTGGTGCAAATATTTAAGATAAAAAAATTAGTTATAACTTTATTTTCCATCAAAATCTTATAGATATCAATTTTTTTATAGGAGCTATAATTATAAATTCCTATAATTATTTCTGAATTTTTCTTTTCTTGTAACCTAAAATTAATAATGAAGGCCTTAATGGGTCATGTTTAGGATCCCTTATGCAGACCTCAAAAGTGATATCCTGTTTCATTAAAAATGAAGTGAGAGAATAGCTGGGTCGACATTGAAAATAACAAACTTTGTATAATCAAACCGGTCTTGGGTGAATGGAGGTAGGTGTCTAGAAAAGAAAGGCAGGCTGAAGTAATGTCGGCTTGGCTGCACTGAGGCCGCGTGTACCTCACTCATTCATAATTGCTGAAGAATGAATATCAACCAACATGTACTTCATGCCAAGCTGCATTTCCGTGAAACACATTTCAACTGAATGTACTTGCTTTACCACTGTAAGACAAAAATACTACAAGAAAACCAACATAAGAAAGCTATTTGAAAATATTGAAACCATCAATGTTTTACCTTAAGGAAATGTTTATACCAAACCACATAACGCCTACAAATCATGTGTGTATATATAATAGTTGCCCTGATAGTATAAAATACAGGCATAAATTTGCATTTAAATTATATAGGCTGAAATCATAAAATTGCATACAAAATATTTAGATTTTGACCTTAAATAACCCATAGAGGTGTTAATATGCCATTAAGCAAAATCAGCTAAATCACTTTCTCAGCTGACAGAAATGAGACGCAGACCACAGATATAAGGTACCTTATGTACCCTCAGTTGCAATCTATATTTAAGGTCTGAATTAATGTTTTGACTTGTATCAATTCTGAAATTAAATTTAATATATTAGATTTATTGATTGCAATTTGGCAGGATAAAAAAAATGGTTTTTTATTGACAAGTTAATTAAGATTTCTTTTTAATTAATTTCTTTTATTTATTTATTTTTTTTTAATAATTTTCTGGCTAACAATGAAAATTAGGTCAAAAGATTTCCATGATGATTGGACTGTCTCATCTGCTTTTCATTTAATGATCAAAATTAATTAATCATTGTTTTGGCAAGTATGTTTTCAAGCCTCCCTATAATTAACTTTATAAGGATTTTAAATTTCAATATTATATATTTCTCTCCATTTTTTTCTTTTAAGCTGAAAATCTTTTTTTTTAAATATTATGTTTAGTCATAAATAATTTGAATTTTTGATAATCAACTTGATTCCTTTAAAAACAAAGCACACTTATGTTTTATTCAATTGTATATTATTCAGTATTTGTAATGACTTGTCAAGCATTTCTCAAACATATTTTGCATAAGATTCTGCAGATTTGATTTAAAAAGTTCTCTTCAAAGATTTTTAATTTGGTTTTCATTTAAGAAATTTGACCCTATCAAAGCATTTTGCAGCATTCATTGCTTGGTTTGGTGTCTATTGTGAGTGGATGAAGACAGACCAACCAATTTCCAAGCTCAATAACAAGATCAGATCTTTAATGATAGCATCTGTCAAGATCGAGACATTCCATGATATCTCGTGACAGTAATTTTTCTATTCTATTTTTATTATTAAAATAGAAGTAAAAGCATTCAATACTTACAAAAGGCCAACTTGGGGTTTCACAATTCTTTAATTACTCATCAGGGCTCTTGAGTAGATTTAAACAATATAATTGCTGTAGTATTATAGAAACTGTTATATTTGATATATATTTTGTTCATATTTGTTTAGTATTAATAGCATTTTTTTATTATATATTGTGCCTCAAATCAGTCAGTTAAGTGCCCTACACAATACATGCCTTGGGGTGATCATGTCTCAAGAGACATTACTGACTGGGCAGAAGATTATCCCGCAGTAGGTTGCCATTGCTTTCTGCGGTAGACTGGTTGACAAATAGGACTATATAAGCCCAAGTTGTCCTATTATTTAACCTATAACTGGAGGGAAGAGACAGATTAATATCTTTCCCAAGGGTGTTTGTGTGCAAGTGAATGCAGGAATTCAACTAGCATTCAAACTTTGCTCCCCAATTTGTCGTTCTGAGTCAATATCCACTGCACTACAAATAAGTAACTTTGCATTATATCTTGCTGGTAAATTTTTTTTGTTTTTATAACACTTAGTTATTTCATCTTGCCTTCCTGTCCAAACATTCTTCTAAATATTTCTTTGGATTTTCTATAGAGATTAACTAAGGTTTTCAGCATATTTTTTGTTGTCATCATTTTGGCCAGTGCTGACCAACTCCAAATTTGAATATTACAGTGCTTGGTATGTTTTAGAGTTCCAATTTGAATTTCTAAATAAGTTATCAGTGGTTAAGTAGACTTTTGGGTTTTTAACATTTTCTGATGGATTTTAATAAGTCCAAAACATATATGGAGTGTCATACTTAATTCTCACTTTGCAGCCTTTTAGGTGATGGATTATTCACACACCCTGCCCCACCAACCACTTTCTCACAGAGGAAACATTGTTGACCTTTCTCTATCCTTTTTGTTATTTTCATGGTAGATGTTGAGGCCAGCTATATTCCTCAGTTTCATCAGTTCAAACCTTCATAACTAAGACCTAGATATGCTGTTATATCATGTACACAGGATCAACTCAGCCTTATTTCATTGGTGAGAAGGATAGATAGAATTTTTTTTTGTTTATGATATATCAACCCTTTGTGTGTTATTTAAAGCCTAAGAGTATTTTAGGATTGTAAGAAAATGTATACATATACACACACTTCAGGAAAGAAAAACTTGTATAGATATTGTAATACTAAATTTATTCGGACATCATGAGATTAAAATAATTTACCTTTGGACTTGACAATCACAAGAGATGCTCAAGACAGTGGCCTTTAGCTTTCAGACATTTATTAGTATGGCAAACTACTGCTTGGACAATGCTGGCCAAAGTGCGCACATATATTTTCATTTCATGTGTTAAGGAATGCCAATATATTCGTTTTCTGCGATATGCAACATCCTTAAGATCCCCAGTGTAAATATGGATGTTGCAATTTGATAAAACTACAAACAACAAGTTTTTTTTTTCCTTTGTTGTGGTGCAGTGGATATCGATTCGGCATGACAAATCATGAAGCCGAGTTCGAATTTCATTTGATTTCCTTGCATTCACTTACCCAAGTACCCTTGGGAAAGGCATTAATCCGTCTCTTCCCTCCAGTTATGGGTTAAATAATAGGACAGATTAAGTTCTATATCCTTGGCTGGCAAACTGCAGAAAGCAATGGCAGCCTACTGCGGGATAATTTTCTGTCCAGTCAGTCATGTCTCGAAAGAGACATGATCGCACAAGTATGTATCATGTATGGCACTCAACTGACTGAGATATATTTCTTGAAAAATTTTTTATTTTTCCAAGGTACAAGTCCTACAATTTAACCCATGGCAGAGGAAGTGAAATGGATTTGTACCTTTCCCTGAGTGTTTTTGCTTGAAAGTGACTGTAATGAACCCAACTCCTCTATCTCCTTCCAAGCTACTATCAATTAATGCATTCTGGTGAGGAAGATTTTTCTCCTCTGACTGCTCTTTCCCCAGGACTGTTAGTCTGGGGAACATCCTCTCCAAAGGATGCTACTCTGATCACTACAAGACTTATTTTCAAGTATAGGGTCAGCTTTTTTTGATCCTATATATCCTCATAAACACACTTCTTACTTCACCCTTTTACACCATTACAACAACTTGATTCAGTAACACTCTATCTTGACTAACATTTGGGCCTTCTTGTGCGTTGTGGTACAGTGGATATTGACTCGGAGCGAGAAATCGGGGAGCCAAGTTCGAATTCCAATTGAATCCATTGTATTCACTTACGCGCAAATACCCTTGGGAAAGGTATTAATCCGTCTCTTCCTTCCAGTTATGGGTTAAATAGCAGGACAGATTGGGTTCTATAACCTTGGTCAGCAACCAGTTTACTGCAGAACGCAATGGCAACCTACTGCGGGATATTCTACCCAGTCAGTCATGTCTCTTTTGAGACATGATCGCCCAAGCATATATCATGTATAGCACTTAACTGACTGACTGATTGTATGAATCTATCTCTTCTCCACAAGCCATGGGTTAAATTGTAGGGCTTGTAACTGGAAAAGTTTTTTAATCTTGAAAAGAAAATTGTTAATGCAATATCCATTTGCAAAAATGTGAAATCTGTTTACGATGTAAAATACATTTCTCAAAAAAACTGAAAAAAAAAAGAAACAATCAAATCATTTAAATCCATACTTAACTATTTTAGTATTTTATGATGTATCACTGATATATCTGGGTTGGAGTTACTTAATTTTCAATTTTGGTCCTTGTGTTCAAAAATCACTTCAACTTTCTTACAAGGGAAGACCTTTTGTCAGTCGATTACACGGTCCTTAGCATATTGCTATTTCCATGCTAGATTTTCAGATATTTATTTCCACAAATTGATGTTTTGTTGTACAGTTTTGAAAATGATATCACTTTGAATTAAATTTGAATCCCAACATTCTCAAAATAAATTTAATGTAGCCAAAAAATATTTTCTAATCGTGACACCATGTAGTTCTTGATAATGACATGAGACATTTAAAAGTAATTGGAAAAAAAAAAACAGGAAAAACAAACTTTTGGACAGTTTATGGACATGGTTGATCCTGATATACATCATTTGTAAAATGAAAAAAAAAAAAAAATCTTAACATAAAAAAAAAATACACCAGTCATATTTGCCATAAAACTGAGCAAAGCTGTCATATCTCTGTTGATTAGTAGGATTTGTATCAGTGAATCATTGTCAGTTAAGTGCCATACATGATACATGCTTGGGTGATCATGTCTCAAAAGAGACATGACTGACTGGGCAAAAGATTTTCCCACAGTAGGTTGTCATTGTTTCCTGCAGTAGACTGGTTGCTAACCAAGGCTATAAGAAACAAATTAATACATTTCACAATGGTATTTGTGTGTGTGAGTGAATGCAAGAAATTCAGTTGGAATTTTAACTTCTCTCCAATTTTCATTTGAATTTGAATTTGAAGTCATTATTATACCCCATTCATTATTGTATTCCTCCACATTTTGTACAATCTGAAAATATTTTCTGGCTTTAAATAACCTATAAAAGGTTAATTTGTAAAAAATATATATATATATATATATTATTAATTATTACTTTAGAACATGTTCATGTAGTTTGTACATGTTCTAAAGTAATAATTAATAATCATTGATCTATTTTTATATTGAACACTGTTTGAAATTAATGCTTTGAACATTGCATTTATTTTTCGTTCCTTATATATATATATATATATATATATATATATATACACACACACACATATAAATATTTCAACTGTAGCCATTTACCTTGAGTGATTCTTGAGCTTTTTATTGGTGAACTTTAGTATAAAGAAAATGATCTCTTTGTACTTTTGGGTTTAGGTGATTATAATTCCATATGACTTGATCTGTGATTTGACATTTTCTGATGTTATAAAATGTGTATCAGCTCATGTATGGCATGCTACAATTAGTTTCCTGTTTCAGGAGTGGCTATGAAATGCTTAAACCATGACTCATTCCATGCTGTCACTGTTCATAATGACCCCTTGATACCCAGCCTTTATAAGGTTCTAAATTTCAAACCCCCTTTTCATTAATCTCCCTTGCTAAAAACCCCCACTTATGAAGCAGGGTTCAAATTACCTGTTTGCTGCCCTTTCCCAGAGCTGAAACCTATGGCCACCTCCTAATAAACACACCAAAAAACAATATCTTTCTTCATTCTCTGATGCATGTTTTAATTATTTTAAGGTTAAATATTGTGGGTTGGGGAAGAGAAGGTTTATTTTCTGTAAAAATTAAGTATGGGTGTATAAATGTTTGCTTCTAGTTGATTCAGGGTAAGTTTCAGTGGTTTATTTTTAGCAGTTTTTCTTTGAGTGTATTTGTGTGTGTGTGGTTTTATGTTAATTTTTTTCTCTTCATCTGAATAAAAAAAAAAAAAAAAAATACCAATGAAAATACAGAATTTTTTTATTTTATATATATATATATATATATATAATCTCTCTCTCTCTCTCTCTCTATATATATATATATATATTATATATATAAAATCTTATGTTTATAGCATAAATCCGAGTTTCATGCATTATATAATCATCATGGTGCTTATAATGAACTGACCATTCTGAGAATTGAATTTTTGGTTTTTGCATTGTTCATGGTAGATATATATTGTGTTGTCAGGATGTTTATTTAATTTTTTAATTGTATAATTTGATTTGGACTAAAACTTGAACATAAATTAGAAAAGTAAAATCTTCAGTTAAATTTAAACTGAATTAATAGGTAGAATATTTTCAGGACATATATATATATATATATATATATATATATATATATAACACATGTATCGCTTCTTTCAGAAATTGCTTTGTTTACATTAGTATACAAAACTTAGTAGATAATGTTTCAAGATTGAGAAAAATTTGTTTATGAGGTATTTTTCGACCTTGCTTGATTGATGACCCATTCCATGGCCAAATTAGTCTAAATCATATCAGATATAAGGATGATTTCTTCTGCCAAGGAAGACACAGGTTCAAATCCTGCTGGAGAACACATAAATTCTTAGTTTTATTTTTCCTTTCCACATTCCTGCTACAACACCAACAATTTCTTTTGTTTTTGTGAGGTGGGGGCCAAAATTCTAGACCTGTGTTAAGACAATTCTTACAACTGGTATACTTTGGACAATCTTTAAGCAAATAGGCCCAGACTCAATGGTGGTGTCTTACTATGCAAGATAATGGATGGGGGTTAGTTTTGTTCTGAAATTTTACTAAGTATCTGGGATGTGTGTTGTGGTGCAGTGGATATCGAGGAGCCTAGTTCGAATTCCAGTTGAATTCACTTACACACAAATACCCTTGGGAAAGGTATTAATCCGTCTCTTCCTTCCAGTTATGGGTTAAATAATAGGACAGGCCGGGTTCTGTAGCTTTGGCTGTCAACCACTCTACCGCAGAAAGCAATGGGAATTTATGGCAAGATAATCTTCTGCCCAGTCAGTCATGTCTCTTTCAGGACATGATCACCCAAAGTGTATCTCATGTATGGCACTTAACTGACTGACTGATCTGAGTACTAAAATAGTGATACCAAATGGTGTTGCACATATTTTGCAAAGTACCTTTTCACTAATTTCCTTGTACCCACTTTATATTTTTACTTATTGAGTACCCCTCATCAACTATTTCTTTATTTGAAATGTTTGTATAGCTTTTAAAAGTATTCCCATCTTAACAGAAATTAAGTGAAAATGCTATAGTCTGTCATTCCGTTTCATCATTACCCTAGGGAAATTGTTACTGATTTTTTTTTTTCTAGTAATGTAAAAACAGGTTTGTGTATGGCTGGGGTCAGAACGCTTCTCGCAACTGCTTAAAATATACAATTGTATATTTGCTTCTATGTTACCTATTACAGCATCAGTATGCTTTTCATCCAGTTTCACCTCCACTGGTCCCTGGGCATGGCAGTAAACTGCATCCAGCAGCAAGACCTCTGATTGGGAGGTTGTGAGGAGCATGGAACCACTTCTTAATTGCTGCTATTCTCAGGTTCACCATGACCTAGAGTGGTAGCACCTGCTATAGGAAAATAGTTAACCCCCAAACTGGGGTCAAAACACTATGAAAGTATAAAAAAACAATTTTATAGAAATATGTATATAAAAATACTTTTATAGAAAAATATGCATTTTTGAAGGGAAAAAATATTACCAACAATAAATTTTGAAGAAATAAATTATTACCATAACATTTTCAAAAGAAAAAATTCTCAGCAAAACATTTTTGAACACAAAACTAGAATACATTTTCAGTTTTTCTAAAATAAAAAAAATAAAAACAAGAAATTTTAAAAATCTAAATAAACCTTCTCACTATAACCAAACATTAAAAAAAAGTACCTTAAAACCCCACCTTTTTGGCATTAAATAACCCACAGAGGTTGATATGCCGTTAAAAACTCACACCTCCACCCTTCCACAAGAAAAACCTAGGCTTCTTTGTTTCTATTGAATTTAATTTATTTCTTTTGATTGGCAAACAACAAAAATTAAAAACCCTGAAAATTTTGACACTTTGATATTGTACCAAAATATTTTCAAACTTTTTAAGACACCACAACAGTAATCAAACCTACCTTGGAGAAATTGGGGAACCGAGCTCGAATTGCAGTTGAATTTGTTGCATTTATTTATGGCCAAATACCCTTCGGAAAGGTATTAATCCGTCTCTTCCTTCCAGATATTGATTCAAGAGGACAGATTCGATTCTATAGCCTTGGTTGGCGGCCAGTCTACTGTAGAAAGTAATAGCAACTGACAGCAGGAAAATTTCTTTCAATTGGAGTAGATAGATCTATCTATTGCCCGGTTTGCACTCCACCCACGTCTATTGAACAGGTTAAGAGGCTCATCCCTTGTTCCCTGTTTAGGATGTGGTTTCCAGCTTTCTCTTTTGCAATCTTCTCACTTTGTTGTTTTGTTTTGTTTTGATTTTTTTTTTTTTTTTTTTTTTTTTTTTCAATTGGATAGGTAGATAGATCGCCCGGTTCACACTCCACCCTTGTCTATTGAACAGGTTAAGAGGCTCATTCCTTTTTCCCTGTTTAGGATGTGGTTTTCGGCTTTCTCTTTTCCAATTATTTCACTATTACATAGCCCCCTGCACATCAGTAGCATTACCGCCTTGCTCGGGGTGATACGATTAAAACAAAAAAATTCAGTCTTGTCTCTTGAGACCTGATTGCCCAAGTGTGTATCACATATGACACTTAACCGACTGATCTTAGATTTTGGTACTTCTCCAACCCCATTTCATCAAATGGTGTCACTCCTTAGTAAGCGAGAGAAATACAACTTTCTTCAACCATCTGACATTGGATATTTTATGAAAATTTGTGATAGGCTTTGAGTAAATGATTTGATGTGAATCTCTGTCCTGAATTTCTTGTATTCCCTCAGTAATTTATTTTCTTTTTGTAACGAAGTTTAAATTAACTCCTTATTGAATTTGCTGCTTTGATGTAGACTTTGTATTTTTAATAACTTTCTCTTCATCTTGTTGCATTTTATTACACTATTCCATGTTGACCCCGTCTTTAAATGAAGCAATGTTTTAATTATATGCCTTTCAGTGAGACAGATTACATGGATGGCATTTTAACAAATTCAGTCACAGAAGTAGGTATTTGACTGCATGCTCACTTGATTGGAATTTGATGCAATCTAAAGTGGATTTTTAGCCCATGTGTAGATGAACTGTGGACAAAAATTACTCATACCTAGTGGGGATGGTCTCTTTGGTTTCAATTGCATCAGCTTAGCTGGGCTACCACAAACACTGTCAGTTTCATGCCTCTAGTGACTTATGTTGATTTTGATGTTCACACTATTTCTATACAGAAAAACTCTATCCCTGGTATGGAGTACTCCCCACTAAACACAGCAAATTTGATATAGTTTTAATACTAGATAATAGGTTTAAGACACTCTGAGCAGTGATTTATAAGACTGACTTGTTGCCCATCATGCCAAAACATATCTCTTTTACCAAGATATATAGTAGTGAGGACATCATAATAGTGCCTTCATGAAACAATGAAGTTTGACAAACTTCTCCACAGTTATCATGAAGATATCTCTCATATATATATATATATATATATATATATATATATATATATATATTCTGGTACAAACCTGATATAAATGTTTTTGTGCTGTGTTAATAGAACAGTGCTTAATGTAATATAACAGAGCTATAAAATAAATATATAATATCTAATGTTTAAAGCACAATTCGGAGTTTCATGCATTATACGATCATCAGGTGCATATTATGAACATATATGCACCTGATGATTGCATAATGTATGAAACTTAAAACCATGCTTCAAATGTAGGATTATACTTGTTTTTAGTGTTCTGTCAGTCAGTTAAGTGCCATACATGATACACGCTTGGGCGATCATGTCTCAAGAGACATGACTAACTGGGAAGAAGATTATCCCGCAGTAGGTTGCCATTGATTTCTGCGGTAGACTGGTTGCCAACCAAGGCTATAGAACCCAATCTGTCCTGCTATTTAACCCATAACTGGAAGGAAGATATGGATTAATACCTTTCCCAAGGGTATTTGCGCGTAAGTAAATGCAATGAATTCAACTGGAATTCGAACTCGGCTCCCCAATTTCTCGTTCCGAGCCAATATCCACTGCACCACAACACTTAAATAATGCTTCCCTAATTTTGAACACTTTTCAGTTGCTTGTACTTTCCAGTCACATGTTCGTAAAAAATTCCTGTTCAAGTGTTTGAAAAATAAAACCCTTTATAGTAAAATGCCTGAAGATACTGAAAGGTTGTAACCTAGTTTGCAGAAATAACTCTTTTCGAAATGAAAAATATTCAAATATTCTACAATATAATTGCATTGAACACTTAATACAGTTGTGTACAGATCTAATTTATGTCCAAAAACTAATTACAATGTGCCACATCTAAATATTGCTTAGAAAATTGTCGAAAAATTAAGAAAGGATTAAATGAAAGGTACATATAAAAAATTGTCAAAAAACTAAAAAAATGTACACATAAAAAAGTTTAAAATGCAATATTTGTCCAAAAATAATTTTGTGTGTGTAATTGTTTTCTCTATTGCAAGAGTCTATATGAGCAATGAACTCTGTGTAGTGGACTCTTTGGTGATGTAGTAAATATTCCACAATATGTTAATACTAGTTAGAAATAGCAGCTTAAAGGAATTCTTGAATTAGTAAATAAACTTTTAAATTAAAGATGTATTTTAAATACACGTGAATAGATATTTAAAATAATGAATTGAATATATCATGTATGCATTGACCGCATGGGAACAAAGTAATGGCTAAATTTTTAACAAGAAAAAAATGTAGAGTTCTTCATTTTCAGTATTTTTTTAAATATCGTGTGTAAAGCTAACCTTAAACATTTTTTAATGTATCATTTTTTGAATGCATTGCTCTCTATACTCATTTGTGTTTATATGACTTACTTTTATTTACTTATGAAAGTGAAAAAAACTAAACCCGAGATTAAATTTATCGTGGTCTTAATTTTAAATCTACGATGGCCTTCTTGATCTGAGATGTATGCTTTTGTTTTAATCTCTTAGTCTCTAGGGGTTCTCAACCGTCGTGCCGGGCCACACAAGAAGAGTGTGCCGTGAAATATTGAAGAAATCGCGTAGGTTGGGGGGGGGGGGGGCACAGACTTTTGCAATAAATAAGCTGCACAAATAATTGAATTAAAAAAAAACATTGAAAGTTAGTCCCAATTTTTTTTTTTTTTTTTTGTGTATGTATCTTTTCTTTTCGTTAATCTATGGTTTTAACTTCATAACATTTAAAAATGAGGACCTAAATCGATGAAAAAAACAGCATATAAAAAAGGCCCCAAACTTATTAAAAATGCCTTTTTTTTTTTTTTTTTTCATTCATCAAAATGTTTATTTATGAAGAAAGAAGTATTTTAAAAAATTCCTAATCCTTTCTAAACACGTTCTAAAATTTGTCAAAAAGTCTTGTTTTGATTTTAGTTAGCGGGTAACCAAATCTTTACGAGGGTTTACAGTGGAAAACGTAATAATTTACTTGTTTACTCTTTAAAACTTTTTTGCTAATTGTGTAATGTATTCTCATTTTCTCTTAGATGTGCAGGTTGCACGGTGCCCGTTAAAAAGGTTGAGAAAGATATGTTTAAGTTAGTCATCACTTACACTAGCATTAATATTCAAATTAACAGAAAATCAAATTTGCTATCTTTAGTTTTAGAAAGAACAGCTTCTAAATTTTATTACTTTTATATGCAGAGAGAGTCTTCCTATCTCAGTCATCATAAACGGCAGCAAAATGTTGGTATAATATTAATAACCTACAACAAAACACATTTAAAGTAAATTAAAAAATAAATCAATTTTTACGAGACTCTAAGAAAAAAATCTCTAGTTAGGATTTTCATTTTTTTATTTTTTTTTTATTTGAATAATTAAAGCTTCCTGATTCTAGATTTTCTTTTCCTCGTCCCTCAAATTCAGATTTGAATTTCTGCCCAAATTTGAGGGACAAGTTGTCATTTATTTACATTCGAAATATTGTCCTTGTCTTTAGAACGACGTTTCGGTCACAACAGTTGAAAGCATTGTGAGAATACTAATAGTAACAAAACAAAGATGAGGATAACAGTCTGAAGGCAAATGCAGGAATATAAAATAAAATAAAAAAAATAGCATATGCCATATAGTCTCTTCCAGTTCCAGCTTATTTCGTCGCATCGTCTCTTGTAACGTGGAAGAAAATAATTAATGTCCTGGAGGAAACTATTTGCAATCGAGCACCTTGACGAGATCAAAGGAAATTATTTGAACATGCTGCCACTTATACCCGAATAAGAATTACCACAAAAATAAAAACAGTAACTTTTAAAAGTTTAATAGAAATGCTGTTTTTAACTATGGAAGTTCTTATGACTGGCCCTGTCGCTAAAACTTTAATAGAAATTCAAAATTGTCATTTAGCTGATTGATTGATTTATAGCACCTTTACTCTGAAGTTTCGTACATAAACCCTTTTTGTAATTGCTCGGTCCACACATCAGGAGTGCCAATTTTCTCGTTTTCGTTATTAAGTTTAAAAAAAGGGAAATTATGCTCTTATTTATTGATGTATTGTTAGTTATTCTTTGTGTGTGCGCGACTCTGTGTTATGCTTGTACGCGCGCACATGTGTGGAATGTGGCCCTTATTTGTACTTTTCATAATTTACTTATCTCCTCATTACTCTCTCGTTATCCCTTTTCTTTCTTTCTCTTCGCTTCCGAGTGTCAAGAGATAATGTAACGGAATTATTTCCGGGGTCAGAGAAGACTTGATATTTAGGTTAATTTCCCAGAATATTCTTCTTGGGTTATCTAAAGTTTTTCAAATATTCCTTTTTGTTTTGTATTTTCTTTCTTGTTTGAATAATTATCAGATCTTCATAAATATATTTATTAAAAATCACTTTTTTGTTTATTATTGGAATTGTTTTCACTTATAGCATGGCGACAAGTTCATGTGTGGGTAAAGTCTCTTTAAGACATGGGTGATCATGACTCTCCACAACTTTCTCTCTTAGTAACTGTCCTCTCCTAAACTCTACTGATGGTCAGATTTCCGTTGAAACATCAGTTTTACACAATCACCGAAGTTAAGCAACGTCGAGCCGGGTCAGTGTCAAGATGGGTGACAGCTTGTGAATATCAGGTAAAAAGCTTAGATGAGCTAGTTAGTGTAATGGATAATGGCTCGGAATTGTTAATCAAAGATCCGAGTTCAATTCCACTCAGGTTTGTTATATTTTCACTTACGAGCAAATATCCTTGAGGGGAACTATGAATCACTTCTTCTCCCCCACCCAGATGATTAGTGGGACTTCACTTGTATCACCAAACCATTTTTTATTTATTATATATAAAATAAAAATTCCTCGTAATCTAAAAATGTTTCTTGGCTTTGAATAACCTGGAAACTCTAGAAAATGAATCAATTAATCATTCATAATCCCTGTTCTGCCTCCCATTTACAATAAACTCGTTAGGTTGTTCAATGCTTTCCTCTGTCCGACTTTTCATCAATATGTTCTCTCCTAAGTGTCATTTTTTTTTTTTTCAAATCGTTTCTTTATGTGCCATAGAAATTTCAATCGTTTTTCTGATTTAATATTCAGCAAATAAATATAAACAAGAAAAAAAAATGCAGAGCATATATTTCTAGTTTTATTTAAAATGAATTAAATTTTGTTTTTAAACTGCATTTTTTCTTTAAACTAGTAATAAAAACAATAAGCTAAAAAATATTTGCTGTTATGGCCTTCATTTTTAGTTTTCTTAAATCATTAGTTGGTGTTAGTGTTGGGAATAATTTTTATTTATTTTATTTTTTTAACATTTTCAATTAATTTTTCAATTGTATTTGTTTTTTCTGCATATTTTTTTCTTTCATTAATTTTTATTTGTTTGTTTTAAGTAACTCGCAGCATTTTTAATTGTTCGGGTTACCTTGGAAAATTGCAAAATGAAAAAAAAAATACAGAACGAAATTGATTAAGAATGGTAAAGAAAGGTGATGATAAAGAAAAAGTAAGGTGGGGGCCCATTTTAATTTAAATTTCATGCGTGGAAACTGGGAGGGAAAGAAAGAAAAAAATCACGTGGGACAGAGGAAAGATTGAATATTTTAAATTGGCAAAAGATGTTTATTTTTCTATATATTTTTTTCCACTTTGCACATGTGTAGAGACGAGTTTGGAAAAGACGGTCCAAACTTGTATTAAATTTCAGACGCTTGAAACTGTTTATAAAATGAATGTCAACAATTCTGGATAATAGGTCAGCAAATAAAATATTGTAACAAAAATAATAAAAAGAAAAGAAAAACTTGGAATGATAATGACTTGTCTTAAAATAATTAAAAAAGGTACAAATTGTCTGTTTGTAGGTCATTGTATTTTTAAGACATCAAAAACCATGCGCACTTTTAAAGAAGCTAAAAAAAGTAACGAAGTAGGTAGCTCCACTAATTTGCTGAAAAAAGAGCATAGCATAAAAAATACTCCAAAACTTTTAAAAACAATTTTTTTTTTTTTTTTTTTTCTCGTCAAAAAAATGTTTGTTATTGAGGGGAAAGACCGAAATATGAATAATTATTTTTTTAAAAATACTTTCGAAATTTTGGTAATAATCCTAAAACCCTATCACCTTGTTTCCGGTGAAGAATTTAGAAATTCTTGCAAAAAAATCTAATAATTGTCGAATTTTCCCTGAAATTTTCGGGACTGACTTAGCAAGTAAAGAAGCTACCAAACTAGAATGGCTGGGTGAATGTGATCTATTCAAACCAATGGGTGAAAAATAAGTTCGCCGTTGTAATTTTTATCTCTCCACTAATTTGCGATACCTAAGGACCTAAGAGGCTAACATTTTTTTTATACATGAAAAAGGCTTCTATTTTAGCTTTTAATGGAAAGCTAAATGATTAAATTTACTATTCTCATTAAGCAAAATACTTCTTAACTGTATTTTAAACAGATTGGAATTGTTTTTGTTAAAATAGCTGATTAGCTATTTTTTATTACCCTTTTATTTTATTTTATTACCCTTATTTTATTTTTATTTTATTACTCTTTTTTTTTCTTTTGTCGGCTTTCATGCAGTGTATTAAATTTTCCCAAAATAAAATCTTGAAACTTTATCTGAAGAACATATAAGGTAATTTAAAGTATAATTAATCTGATTTTTAAAATAAATATTATTAAAGTTTAAAATAACATTTTTTTTTTTTCCATATACATTTTTGAAAGAAAATATGTATAAAAAAAACTGGGAAAAGTTTTTTGTGATGCGTTGCATTCCATGTGTCGTGGTGCAGTGAATATCGGAACGACAAATCGGAGAACCGAGTTCGAATTCTAGTTGAATTCGTTGCACTCATAGGTGTCAATATACCCTTTTTCAGGGAAAAGTATTAATCCGTCTTTCCCCTTCTTCTACTGATAGATTTCGTTCTGTAGCCCTGGTTGGCAACCACTCTACCGCAGAAAAAGTAATATAGCAACCTACCGCGGAAAAATTTTCTACACGGGCAGTCATGTCTCCAAAGAGACATGATCGCCCAACCGTTATATCACGGATGGCACTTCTGACTGACTTCACCCGATGAAATTAAAGTATGAAACGTATCGCAAAAAAGAAAAAAAAATTTTGGTCACACATCTTTCCAAACCTGTTCTTGATTTTTCTAATTCCTCAATATAATTGAAAGTTTGAAACATCTGTTCATAATACAATTATTTTTTAGAGTGAGGTGCTCGAAAGTTCGCTGCTAGACCATGAAAAATGTTTTACTATATTTGAAAAGTTGGTCCGAAAACCTCCCAGTAATACCCCCCCCTCCATTATGTGCGTTTATTTAAATAACTTATAGAAATAAATATATAAAAAAAATACGTTATATATTTTATTGTATTAAAATATATTATAAAAATATTAACTAAAAATCTATAATCAACTTTCGTTGATCTTTGAACGAAATTTGTATAAATGAATAATAATCAGAATAACTGTCAGGGGAAAAATGTGACCTCCTGACCTATTCAGTGTGTCTGTTGAGCTCTGCATTGGGTGAAAAACACTACTAACGTTTAACTTGTTTGTAAGGTTACAGAAAGTATGTATGTCAGAAGGGTGAATTAAGAAATAAAACGTTATTGTAATAAATAAACGATGTGAGATTTGAAATCCATTCCTTAGACATTAATTAATTAAGTAATGTCACATTACTTAATCCCTGTAATGGTGAATTTGGGGTGGGGTCATTATTTATTTTTTCATTTATATAAATTTGGTTAACGCCAAACGACAGTTCTTCTTGTGTCTCTGTGTCTTTAACATTATTTTAAACAAGTTTTGAACTTATTTAAATTTGCATTTTTTTCACAAGATGAGTAAATTTTCTTAAAAATATAAAAACTGTTTAAAATTTAATCGTAAAAGTCTTGAATCAGATCATCTCTGAACGGTACCATTTCCTATGAAACGTTTAAATAAAAATTTAACATTTTATTTTTGCTTTATCATGAAACTTTCAAGCGCAATGTTTTTTTTTCCTGTGTTTATATATATATATATATATATATATATACACACAATTCCCTGAAATTATTTGTGATGTGTCATTCTCTCTCACTCTTACACCCTTTCGAAGGGTTTTCTGTGATTTTATTTTTTTATGCGTTCTAAAAATGTTGCCCAGGTTCAATTACTGATAAAGGCACTCTATACTCGTTTTCATGGCTATTGTTTCTGTTTCGATCCCTGCTACTTGACAAAAATAATTTGTAGCAAAATCCAAAATTTGTAGCAAAAACATCAAAACACACTGTCACACACACAACCCTGAATATTTTCAAAACCTAACACCTGAAACCAACCATCGAATATACCGGTCTGAAGAGTAAATAAACATTGCACATTTTTTTTTGTTTCATATATAGAATTTGTAAACTCTGAAATATTCTTTGCTAAATTTTCAGTGTACCTTTTCTTTATTTTCTTTCTACCTACCACGTGTAGTAGAAAAAGTAGTTTGTCGAAGTATAACTTCCATAGTCGGCCGATAGAATAAATTCCTAAAAGTAAAAATATATATATATATATATATATATATATATATTATATAATGTGATTTTTGCGAGAATTTCCAAATCATTGTTTGTCGTCGTGGCGGGAGGGGGGTTGTGTCATTACGTTACCCATTAACAGTCGTAAACTTTTTAGCCGCTAACTCTAACGAAAAATAAAAAATTTTCTAACAAAATTTCGAAAATGTTAGCCGGGGTTAATGTTTTTTTTTTTTTTTTTTTTTTTTTTTTTTTAAATAATTAAAAATTGCTTTGATCTTTCCTTTTAATAATATTGATAATTTAATATTTTCATGGTAAAAGTTTGTTTGAAAGTTTGACCCTTTTTTATTCATAGGATTAAAAAAAATTTTAAAAATAATAAAAAATATTTTGAACTTTCCTCTTAATAATAATATAAACATTTTGAGGAAAAAAGTTTGTTTTAAGTTTGGAACCTTTCTTATTCATCATAGCTGTTTTTGTTATCGATCCGAGTGGAGGTACCTAGATGCTGGGTTTTTTTATTTTAGCTATTTATTGGAGATACCAAGATTTTTTGTATTGTACTACATGCTTCAAATGTCTAATATAAAACTTTTTAAAAACCAATAGACATAAGAAGCATTGTAGTCCAATAAAAAAGTCTTTTTCGAAATTCTTTCACCGTCCTTTACTTAATTGTACGTACGTTATGCAAATTTCATTGAACATGACTGACACTGACAAGGCCCTGTAATTTCAGTGTTTTAATTTTTCGTGTATTCATACAAGAAATAAATTCTTTTCTGGACATTATCAAGTATTTTTTTTAAAACTGACTATAATGTGTTGTATGCATGAAGTTTTTATCTGGTGACCTAACCTCTGTCCATAATTGTGGAAAATACTATTTTGCGAAGTAGTTCCGTTAATAGAAAGATAAATGATAAGGAGCCAACTCCTATTCTATTATTTTTATTTTCGTTTAACGTCCGTTTCCATGCTAGCATCGGTTAGACGAGGTTTTCTTGATGGCTCTTTGCCAGACCACCCGATTTTTTTTTTTTTTTTTTTTTTTTGTAAGGCCTGGCTGTGTAAACCCAACTTCCTTAAATCGTCTTTGACAAGCTGGCCCCATGTTTTCCACATGGTCTACCTATTCTATTTTGGCCGTCGACTTCAATAAACCTACAATATTGCTTGCCGGTTTTTTTTATATACCTCCACTAAATCGCTAAAAAAAAAAAGCATAGTATGGAGAAAAAGGTTGCAAACTTGATTAAAAACAAACTTTTTCGATGAAAATGTTTGTTATTAATAAAAGGAAAGATCAAAGTATTATTTTTCAACATTTTTTTAATTCTCTCTAACATGTTTGAAATTTTCAAAAAAAAAAAAATTCTAATCTTGTTTTGATTATCACCAGCTGATAACGATCGTTACGAGAGTTTACAATGGAAAACGTAATAACTCACTTTTTTTCTGGTGACATTGATTTGGAAATTCTTGCAAAAATCAAATAATTGTCTGATTTTAATGAAACTTTCAGGACTTATTTACAAATGAATGAAATTATTTTTAAATTCATTATTTTGGAAAATTCTTTATAATTTTTTTCTTTTTGACATCTGTTACCCTCTACCCCCGAAATTCAGGAAATTTAAAAAAAATTAAATTCTGTATGCAAAAACGATTTTATTAGTTAAATGCAGGACACATTGGGGAATGTAAATAATGTATTTTAAACAATTATTTAGCCTCTTTTACCGAAAATTTGTTCCAAACAGTAAAATCAAAAATGCAATAAAACTGACATTAATTAGGTAAGCTTTTAATTGCTTTAATAAATATGTCAGAGCTTATATAGTATGAAGAAAAATTTTTTTTTTTTTTTTTTTTCGATTAAGATTTTGAAAGAATTTTTTCTTTTTATTTATAGTAGTTTATAACGTTTTAAAAATATTTAAAAAATATTTCCATTTCTTGTAGACATTAGGCTGGCAGGTTACATAGTGATGATTATATTTACTAATGAAAATGGAAAGTTTAATATCATTTAGCCATTGTACTTTTTAAATTTTTATTTATTTATTTATTTTTTTTTTAATGTTAATTTTTATGTAAATTTGCTGGAAAAAAAACTTGTGTACAATTATGTCACTTGTGATCACCATACGCTTATCTTATCTGGATCTGTCAACACATTTCAATTATGATGGATAGGTTAGAAAGGTCAACTCTGTGTTTAAAAAGTAGTTTTAGTCAAAATTTTATGCTATAAATAATGTGTAAATCAGATTATTTTAGCATTAAGTTTAATTTTCCAAAAATGTCACAGATGTATATCTTATTTTTGCAAGAATTTTAAAACCTAAAATTAACTTTTGTTCACATCTGTCGATTGCTCAAAAATGGCTGAAAAATTAAAAAATTGACACCAAATTTTATATTTCAATCAATATAAGTTTTGTTTAAATTGCACCAAAGTAATTTGCTTACTCGAAATCATAAACTCAATCATTTATCATTCAATTTAAATTGAAAACATTTCAAGAAAACTTATTTTTAAAAATTCAATTTAAAATTTAGATATTGAAAATGAGTGGAGGTACCTATTTTAAACCGTGTGTGTGTGGAAGAGGTTTAAAATAGTTATCAAAAATGAGTGGAGGTATCTAACTTCAAAATTCAATTTCAAAGAGTTTGCTTGAAACTTTTTTTAATTGAAAGCGAAATGATTAAATTTGTAATTTAAAGTAAGCAAAATAGTTTGGTGTAATTTAAACAGAAATTGACTGTCATCTAAATTTTTTTTTTTTTTTTTTTTTTCATTTGTAAACATTAACAAGTTAATTTCGGTTTTAAAAATCTTGCAACAATAAAATATACATCTGTGGCTCATTATTTTTTTTAGAAAAATTAGCAAATTTAATGTTAATCTGATTCACACAAGTATTACTTATAGTATAAAATTTAGAATAAATTTATTTCTTAAACATAGTTGAACTTTGACCTTTCCACCATATTTGAATTGTAATGACTGTTTGATAGATGCTAGATAAATGTATGGTGATATAATTGTACAATTTTTTTCCTGTAAGGGAAAGAAACTACAAAGCACATGACCTTTTAATGTACACAGAAATTACCAAGGAAAAAATAAAAACTGTTAAAAATGCTTTTAAACATATGAAGGAACGATTTGTATTGAACTTTTCAATTAGTAAATACAATCTTCACCTAATAAGTTAATAAACTAAAAACTAATCTTTGAAGTATTTTTTAAATATTTTTGAAACTTCAGAAGTTTTCATAACTAAAAAAATTAAAACCAATTCTTTCAAATTTCATTATTAATTGAAAAAAAATTCTTTATTCAGACTATAATGACCTTAATATATATCATTTATTAAAGTAATTAATAGCTTATCTAATTAAATATCATAGTTTTATTGCATTTTTTTTTTTACTATTAAGAGTAGATTTTCAAAAATATAGGTAAAATGTTTGAAAAAAAAATAGATGATTTACATTCCCCATTGAGTCTTGCATTTAACTAATAAAACCAATTTCCCCAACAAAACTTAATTTCTTCAAATTTCATGGACTTATTTGGATGGGGTGGCAACAGACATGCACAAAAAAGGATATTTTTACCAAGTTTTTTTTTTTTTTAAAAAAAACTTTGAATAAGTCCTGAAAGTTTCATTAAATTTCAACAATTATTTGACTTTTTGCAAGAATTTTCAAGTTTTTTTGTTTGTCTTGAGTGCGAGTTACGTAATATAACATTTTCCATTGTAAACTTTTGTAACAATTTGTTCACCTGATAGCTAAAACTATTTGTTTTTACCAAAATTTTGAATGTGTTAGAAGGGATTAAGAAATTAAATTTTAGCAAATAAGTTTTTTTTTTTTTTTTTTTTTATTAAATTTGAGGTTTTTTTTCTTTTCCTACTATTTTCTTTTTTTTTTTTTTTTTTTTTTTTTTTTAAATGATTTAGTAGACGTACCTAGTTTAAAATAATGGATATATTCCACAATTTAATATTTACTTTTTATAAGGTGCTCAATACTTTCTTAGAGTATTTATAGATATAATTATTATTGTAAATAGCTTTTGAGCTACAGTATGTTTTAGTGCTCAATGTGCCATCATTAGGCAGTGAAGTATGGTCCCATTATACATATTGATGAGGAAATTCAAAATAAAATAAAAGAAATACCATCATATTAATTGAATGTAGTGGAGTGGTAGGTTATAGTTTAAAATATAAGTTGTAGACTAATGAATATTAAGTTGTTGCACTGTGATCTTAATCACAAAGCTCAAACCTTTTCAGCAACGAATAGATAGACTCGATAGCTGCATCTACTGCTAGGAATGTTGGGTCACTGTCGGGCCAGAAAGATTTTCATGTCAGATTCGATCTTGTACATTTTCTGGCTCCTGCTATTCGTCTTGAGGTTTTTGTCAAAATCCAGAGAAAGATCTGTAATGTAATCAATCCTGACTTGTTCTCTCGACTTCAGTCACTTTCTCACCGGCATGATCTGTCTTTTCTACTGCTATTTTTATAGCAACTGCTCTGACTATCTTTTTTTTTCCCTGAGGCCCTGAGCACATGAATCAAAACAACAAAGATGAGGATATAGATTCATAAGAAACCATGTGAGCAATAATGTATTCGAACTGGAGGCATTGTCATCTTTTTATCTTATTTTATTTATTTATTTATTTTTTACTATGTTCTCTCTAAGCAAGGTAATAAAGACACTAAGATGTAATGGGTTACTTAATGTTAGAAATATGAGGTGGGGGGGAATAGGCATTAAAAAAACAAGAATTAAGATGGACGATAACAACTGATATTTCATTTGCAATTTTGAAGCTCAAATTTGAGTTGGAAATAAAGTTCTAAAAATGGTAAGTGCAATAGAATAAACCATAGGACTAGGACTTATGATTACCTCTAGCCATTATGACTGTAAAAAGATGACCTTGCCACAAATCTAGTCAGTTAAGTGCTATATGTAATACATGCTTGGATGATCATGTCTTAAAAAAGACATGATGGACTGGGCTGAAGATTTTCTCACTGTAGGTTGCTATTACTTTCTACAATAGATTGCTTGACAACCAAGGTTACAAAAATCAATGTTTTATTTAACCCATAACTGTGGGAGAAGTGATGGATTAATACCTTTCACATGGTTATTTGTGCATAAGTGAATGCAATGACTTCAACTAGAACTAGTTTTAGCTGTATTGATTTCCCCTTCCAAGTTGATATCTACTGCACCACAATGCACAGTATACGTATCAATGTAAAAGGATGATCATAATTACCATGAAGGTATTTATAGGAAAGACATGGAATTTTTTTTTAAACAGGCATCTACTTTAAAGTAATAACCAACTAGTTTAGTAAGTTCGAGATCATTTTCATATGCTCTACTACAGTAGACTTGTGCTAGATTAATTCTAGTTTTTCAAAGTTTTCTTAATTTTTATTACCATATTTTTAATTAGTTTTAATTAATGTTCAGTTTTAAAATTCAGAATAAATTCTGAAAGACTCCATTGTTCATTGACTTTGAATTTAATCAGGACTTATTTGGGTCAAACTTAAGTGACGCACGTCATTGTTACGAATGATTGTAATTGCAATTGGTAGTAGGGGAAGGAGAGTAATGAAATGAAAGTTAAGACACTTGCAGGAAGATGTCTCTGCTTGCCCACCCTTGCACACTCCAGGAAAAGTCAATGTTATAAAAGATGTCATTAAAAATGGTTTTAGCATCAACACCTCAAGGCTTTTAAAACATAATGAAACTATACATGATGATAAAGTTAAAAACAAAATAGTAAAAAAATATTGCCAAATTTATGTAAGATCTTTTGGCATATGAACCCACACACTTGCTCCTTACTCCAATTAAGAAATTGCTGGGTAGTAGGTTTAATATTACAGAAACATTATTACCTATTTTAACTGGTTCAAAACCACTTTGTGTTCAATTTTTTTAAATTTTTTTATGAAATTGTAATATGCTTTCATTGCAGTTGTTTGAAGGTGGGTTTTAAAGGCCATTAAATAATTGGGTTTTCAAAAATCTTTTATTTAAATTTTGCTTTAAGTTGCCCTGTCGACTTGGACAGAAGAATATGCCAACTGCACTTCTGCTGAGAGTAACCCATCCCCACCCCTGGCAATAAGTTCACCTGTCTATAGCAAAAAATATAACCCCTAGAATAGATCTACAAACTTCCTGTGTCGTGTCTTCTCAGGAAGTAAGTGATCACAGCTCTCCACTACTTCCTATCCTTTGTAGCTCTTAATAAATTGTCTTTTTTCATATTTCTCCTAACCCCTGTTCCACTAGCCATTTATTAAAGCTCACTAAATACAGAATGATTGAAAAATGACTCCTTATTTTATGCATGAGTGGCCACCCAGGAGTCCTGACTTAACACCTTATGACTCTTTTTTTGTGGTTTGTTAAAGGAGCAAGTTTACTATACCAAATCAAGGCCTTGAAAGAATATGAAGAGTGACTGCAAGTCATGTCTTCCATATCACAAGAGTTACTCGTGAAATCAGTTGATGTGATTCCTGGGTGGCTAAAGAAGCCGGTAGCAAAATCTGTTACCCACATCAAATTTTAAATAAAACCTCATGTGAAACGCTTTCCTCTCATTTGTTTCTTGTAAAAATTACAGTTATTAAATAAATTATAAATATAAAAAATGTGGATCTTTCAGTCACCTTTTATCTTATGCATTGTTTTTCTGTCTCTCTTGCTTTTAGTCTGTCCTCTGAGTATCAGATTTTCCAAGCTTTCTTTCCTCATTGTCCTAGAATTTTCAAATGCTGCTTCAACAAATCATATCTATAAAATTTATGTTTGCTTTAAAAGTATAAAATTATGTTAGATATCTGTAGCTGAAGGCATGAAATATTTAGTTTAACATTAAATAACCCATAGATGGCATGTTGCTAAAAAAAAAAAAAAAAAATAGCCAAGCCAAACTTTGCTTTTAAGTTTTGATAATTAGAAAAATATAGGTAATTTATGATTTTGTTCAATGGCATCATTTCAGTGCCATATGGAATTCATGCTAGGCATATTTTCCTGCAGTATGTTGCCATTTCTTTCTGTAGTAGACTGGTTGCCAACCAAGGCTTATAGAAACCAATCTGTTCTCCTATTCAATTCTTTTATCTAGATCAGTCGGTTAAGTACCGTATGTGATACATGTTTGGGTGATCATATCACATTCGTTCCATGACTGACTGGGCAGAAGATTTTCTCATAGTATGCTGCCATTTCTTTCTGTGGTAGTGGTTGCCAACCAAGGCTACAGAACCCAATCTGTCCTGCTATTTAACCCAGAGCTGGAGGGAGAAGAGATGGATTAATACCTTTCCCAAAAGTATTTATGCATGACTGAATGCAACAAATTCAACTAGAATTTGAACTCTGCTCTCCAATTTCTGAGAATATATCCATTGCACCACAACATAATGGTGTATCTATCCTTATTAATCATTTCATACCAAAGCAGACATTTTATATTCTAAAATTTCCATGACTAGTGATACAGTAATTTCTTTAATTTTTTTTTTCTATTTTAAGTAGTTTTCCAGAACCGTTAAATTTTATTTTATTATTTTTTTTTAAGGTCCGAAAAGTTGAGGCATGTTATTTTTAATGATTCTGTTAATTTAAAATAATGTTTAGTTTTAAATGATCAAGTAGTTTTGAAAGAATCAAATGAATTTGTGTCTTTGAGGGCTTTCATGTAAAAATGAGTCTCAGGGACATTGTTTGAATTTCTTAGATAAAATTACTATTGACTTTTTGTATCATTTTTTTTGACTGTCATAGACTGGAAAGTAAAAGAAAAACAGTTTTGCATAAAGAAAATTTGACTAATGATCATTCAGATTAAGCAAAAATAAGTTTAAAAATCAAACACACACTCGTGTGTGTATATTTTCCTTTTTTAAACAAGTTATTTCGTTACCCAGGTTTTTAGCATGAGTGGTGTCTTCAGGTGATTTTTTTTTAATAACTGATTTTACTGTTTTTCTTTTTACGAACGCTCTTGTAATAGTTTTATTTGAAAGAATACTATATATATATATATATATATATATATAGAAGGATGGAATGTTCACCATTTACTTGCTACCCAGGTGTCAACCATATTTATCTCATCAATACCTGCTGAGACTGATATGGTTGAAACCTTGGTAGGAAGTGATAACATTGTCCTTCAATATACTGTTGGCTCTGTATATTCAATTCTTTTGATTGTGCATTGAGCACTTTTTTTATAACTGTCTACTAGTCTAATAAATGTATTTTGCTCTTTTTTGTGTGTGTGTGTGTGTGTGTGTGTATATATATATATATATATATATATATATATTTCTCCCAACTTGGTTCTACCGAATGTGCATTTGCATATCTTTTATATAATGTATGTAGGCTGGATCTATCTTCAGATAACCTGTAGTGGTTGGTATGCCATAAACTCTAAATAGCCAAATTAAATATATACATTTTTATAGAATTATTTTAATTTAAAATGTGTTAAATATATGAATTTGTCTAAATATATAAGTCTATTATATATGTTAACTTGTTAAATATACAAACTTCTTAAAATTGTTTTTTTTTTTTTTTTTTTTTTTTTTTTTTAAATAATTCGATTCAGTGTTAAATGACCCAAGATGTGTTGATGCGCCACAAAACAAACTAATATATGTGTGTGTGAGAGTTAAAATTAGCTGCACTTTTGGCATCTTTGTTCCACTTCCTTGTGCTCATGTTTGCTTATCGTTGGTACTATTATGGTCATGTGGTTGAAGTTTGAGCTTAATTGTGCCATTTTTTTTCTTTTTTGCTACTGTTACAGTGTATACATGCCTGCTCTACCAGCAGTGTGCACCAAAGAGGAATTGTGGATAACTTATACACACACTTTATGATGTGCTCAGGATGTAGATAATGGCTTGACACAACTTGTCTTTGTAGCATTTCACGATTTACCCTCCCTGCTTTGTCCTTGTTCTGTCATCCATTTACTTAAACTTTTTAAGTCTGTTATTTGCTGGTTTACTTACCGGATGGGCGTTGTGGTACAGTGGATATCAGCTCGGAACAAGAAATCGGGGAGCCGAGTTCAAATTCCAGTTGAATTCATTGAATTCACTTGCGCGCAAATACCCTTGGGAAAGGTATTAATCCGTCTCTTCCTTCCAGTTATGGGTTAAATAACAGGACAGATTGGGTTCTATAGCCTTAGTCGGCAACCAATCTACTGCAGAAAGCAATGGCAACCTACTGCGGGATAATCTTCTGCCTAGTCAGGCATTTACTACGTATGGCACTTAATTGACATTTGCTGGTTTTTTTCATCTGGCTTTTGCCTTCAGTGTGTCACATGACTGTTAGTCTTCAGTTCCTCCTGTCTATTTTTGGACAAATCTCTGAAGCAGTGTTAACTTTTTTACCTTTATGTCACCCTTTAAATTAATTTACATGTCTTAAGGAACTCCTGTGCAAAAAAAACATTATACACCATATTTTTCTCATTTTATTTTCTTCGTAGGTCACGTGGTAGATATAAAAGTATATATTTCAGAATAACTACCTTAAAGAAAAATTAATACTTGAGCAAATTTTTCAGTAATGCTAAATAAAATTCATCCTGTTTGTTTAACATCAGGGAATTTTCATACAAAAAAATTCTCACCTGAAGCATGAAAAATAAACATTACAATAAGAAAGATTATATTGTATGCATTTAGTAATATTACATATAAAGTCCAGTGCATTAGTTTCTCACTTGTTACGCAGAACCCTCAAGAACCTTAGGGTTCCAGGGAACCCTATTTGAAAAATGCTGTTGTAAGGCATTGTCCATATCAGTCTCTGAAATATATTGAATAAATGTTCAAATCTTATCAGGTACTGTTATTTATAATATTCAGTTTATTGAATTTGTAGAAAGTAACAGGTTTCAAGAGCTGTCATGAATAAAAAAGAAAACACTGAGATATAAACAAATAAAAAAAAAAAAATTCAATAAGTATGATAGATAGCATTTGATGTATAATTCACTCTTAATATTTACTGATTTGTAAATGTGGCAGTCTCAGTAAGGAGTTGTTTTTATCATCTTGTGCTTTGTGGTGGAGTGGATATTGGCTCTGAATGAGAAATCGGAGAGCCGATTTCAAATTCCAGTTGAATTTGTTGCATTCACATACGCGAAAATACGCTCAAGAAAGGTATTAATCTTTCTCCCTCCAGCTATGGGTTATTGGTTTCTTTATCCTTGGTTGGTAACTAGGAATTTTACTGCAGAGAAGATTTTTTGCCCAGTCAGTCAGGCCTATTTTGAAACTTGATCACCCAAGTGTGTATCACATATGGCACTTAACTGACTGAACTTATTCATGTGCCGTAACCATACATAGGTGATCATGGACCTCTACTTACCCTTCTCCCTTGTTGCTCTTAACACTTTTCCGCTTGGTATCTTTCCCAAACCCCACTCAACTTTGTCTTGTGCTGCTTCTTCTGCCTCTTTTCTTCTGTCCATCTTGTGAGTAGTAGATTCTCCAAATCCACCTTCCTCATGTGTCTCAAAGTTCAGCTATCTCTTCCTGATGTTAAGTATGTTTCCTTTTTGTTGGCATCCTCTCCAAAACCTTGTCGTTGCTCACATGTTTTGTCTCTGGTATTCTCAACATCTTTCTCTGGAACCACATTTCTGTTGCTTCCAGTCTCTCCTTCATCTTTGATGAGATTGTCCAGCATTGGCTGCCATATAGGAGGACAGATATCACATAACACTTCAGTACACTTTTCTTTGTTTCTATTGCTTTGAGTCTCTCCTTCATCTTTGAGGAGATTGTCCAGCATTCGGTGCCATATAGGAGAACAGATATCACATAACATTCCAGTACCCTTTTCTTTGTTTATGTTGCTTCAAGTGTCTCCTTCATCCTCGTGGAGATTGTCCAGCATTCGCTATCATATAGGGGAACAGATATCACATAACAGTCCAGTATTCTTTTCTTTGTTTATGTTGCTTTGAATCTCTCTTATCTTTGAGGAGATTGTCCAGCATTCGGTGCCATATAGAACAGATATCACATAACACTTCAGTACACTTTTTGTGTTTCTGTTGCTTCGAGTCTCTGCTACATCTTTGAGATTGTCCAGCATTTGCTGCCATGTAACTAACCTGTAATATAGGCTTTCTAAATGATACCTCATCTAAAAATGTATGTCTCTGTGCCATGTCCCTTCAGGATGTTGGCAATCAAGGCTCGTCACAATTTCCCATTCTTTGTAGCTCTTACTAAAGGTTATCTTTTATCTCTTCTAAACCCTGTTCTGCCATTCATTTACTAGGTAGTTTATGCATTGTTTCCTCTGTCTCTTTTGCTTTCGATCTGTCCTGAGAGTATCAAATTTTCCAAGCACTCTTTCTTCATTAGGGCTAGAAATTTCAACTGTTTTTTTTCTGATGTTAATGTCCCTTCTTTCCATTTTCTCTGGAACTTTGTTGCTTGCATGTTTGATCCATGGTATGTGGAGCACCCCTCTGTAGAACCATATTTTTGTTGCTTCTCTCCCTTTTTCTTGTTTGTTGTTTTTTTTTTTTTTTTTTTTTTTTTTTTTTTTTTTTTTCCTAGTGTGTACACAGTTTCAACTTAACCAATTATGTAAAGAACTGCAGAATTTGGGGTTTGGAAACTCAAATTTTTCTCGCCATTAAAATAATTTAGTTTGTTGCACATGAAACTGGTTTTTAGTGAAAGGTTTGTTTCCAAATATAAGTTTGTAAATGCAAGAAGTGCTAAAATAAAATAAAATAAAATAAAATAAATGGAAATATTTTATTTTATTTTATCAATTCACTCCTAGCAAAGCTAGACTGCCACTGGTGCACAGGGGTTTAAAGTGAAAGAAACACACAAAAAAAAAAAGGTACAGGGATATCAAAGAATGGTTAAGAGATGCATCTGAATCAAGGAGATAGAAGATGGAAACTGATGTTGCATTTAACTTTTCGGAGATTGTAGTTATCAGGGAAGCAAGCGAAGAAGAGTTCCGCAAACAGTAAGTACAAGAAAAGAAATTGTTAGAACAGAAGAGATGGTTACATTTAATTACTTAATCTAACAGAAATTTAGTTTCGTTAATTTGTTTCTGCTCCATGAGAAGTACAACTTTGTGGATTTGAGAGGCTTTTTATATCAAATCAGCTGTTGCTTATAATTTAACTCATCAGATAGGAAAGGCTCAGGAAAATTCTTACTTTATAATGCAATCTGTGTGTCTTATAGAATTTCTTAAAATGTTCAAACATTAATCCGGTACCTGGTAATATTTTTGCTTTGTCTTACAATTCTTCAAGATTTCACTTTTTATCTTAGCCATATTTCCTGGCCGAACAAATTTGTTATGACCTGAAGTATTCCAAAATGCACATTATAGTTCTTTATCTCTGAAAAATAATATCCCATTTTATCAAATAGGTTGATGTTCTCTCTCATATCTATATATATATATATATATATATATATAAAATATTGAGAAAAAAAATCTATACATATCAAGACGGTTATAAATCAAGATTTTTTGAGACAGTGTAAATTTACTTATATTGTCTCATTCAGGCCATTGAAAATGTAAGTAAATTTACTGCCAAAATAAATCTTGATTTATAACCCTCTAAATATGTGTTGTTTTGTTCTCAATATTTTATAATGCTCTGGATAATATCTCTCTTTTATCTAATTAATAATTCATATTGAACAGGTTAAGAGGCTCATCCCTTGTTCCCTGTTTAGGATGTGGTTTCCGGCTTTCTCTTTTCCAATCTTTTCACTCTTTTCTTTTTTTCAATTGGAGTAGATAGACTGAACTATCGCCCGGTTCACACTCTACCCACGTCTATTAAACAGGTGAAGAGGCTCATCCCCTGCACATCAGTGGCGTTACTGCCTTGCTCCAGGTGATAAGATTAAAAAAAAAAAGAAAAAAAAAGGATAATTCAAAAGATTTTATTATCCAATCTGTCTTTACAGGTCTGCAATTCTCTCATTATATATATATATATATATATATATATATATATATATAAGCTTATCTAATCAAATAATACCAACCTATTATATGTAATATGAATGTGGTGTAGAAATGTCGAGACATATTGATAACTTCATATATTTATTGGTCATTTACCGTAATGTGATATCACATTGTGATGAAAACAAAAAAATACTCACACACTTACCATTAACAGAATATCTCTTTTCCTTGTAACAAGATCAGGTTGCAAAAACATTACCTTCCATTTTGTTTATTTCCAATAGGGTCTCTTTCGATAGAATTCCGATTTTAAAATCATTAAAACTTTCTTCAGAGATCGTCATTTCTCCAGAATAAATTGGAATCAAGGGAGGCAAATTTGAATTTTAGATTGTATAATAAAATGCGAGAATAGAATTAATAGCTATTTGATAACGCAAAATGTCGACATATGTGTTTTCGTGTGTGATTTTTGTCACAAATTCTCATTATTATTCTGCTAGTGCTGGAGAAATCTGAATTATTCCATGACGAATAGAAAGGTATTTATTTTGATTAATATTCAGAAAATATTAAACTTAAACAAGGAAATTTAATAAAAGAATTTTTTAAGTATAACAATTTTTGGCAATTACTTTTCTTTTCTTTTTTTCTTTTTTGTTTTTTTTTTTTTTTTAGAACTAAGTGTTGGTCAAGATTAAATTATTTCTCTATCCCCATATCACCTCAACCTGCCTGATACACTTATTTTATTTGTCATTTTTCAATTAATTATTACAGTTGCATGTATTTGTTTATGGTATCAAAAGTTCCTCACTTATTTGAAAAATTCCTGACCACATGACAGTTTTAGATAGTAATTGCATACAAGATTGAATTGAGCTCTGTTCGATATCATTTAAACACTTGTAGAGGCCTATCAAACCTTATCCATAACATACTTGTTGACAACTCAAATATCGTAGCATCAGCCACAGGCAAAAAGGAAAGGCTTAAAATAATTAAAGCATTATTAATAAAGGAAAAAAAAACAAACCTGGCACTAAATATCAACTATGAACATGCTAACATGCTTACAGTTTTCAGAACATTAAACACAGACTACAAACTTTCACGTAAAATAATATCCGTCCTCGATAATTGCTAAAAGTATAGCCGAAAGCACTCGGATAAACAAAACCTTCAGACAATTTTTATGTAACTTGTGTTCTGAAAAATAAATCTCCAAAAAATTACATGAAAAGACTTGACTATAATACCTTGTTTGTTATTTTTAATGAAACCAGATAGAGAGGTGAATGTAAGTTTTTAATCTACTTCGATAAATTTTTCCTCATTTTGTCTGTCCCATCTGTAAATGTCTCAAATACACTGACAAGTAAAGCTCACTCACTCCTGCCACCTTTTTAAAAAAAAAAAATCAAAATAAGCAATCTTATTCAATGTTTGTGTCGATGTATCTCGTCTCTATAAGAACAGTTCAGCATTGAATAACCAGAAAAATATTGATAGGCAGTCAAACAAACCAAACCTTTTGATATTATGTGTTAAGTAAATAACTATTGGCTACATTAAAAATAGTTGTTTATCAAATATTCCTATTACTCAACCTTGAAGTTTTTTTTTTTAGTTTTTTTTTTATTACTTAGAGGTTATTGTTGCATTTATCAAGAAATGGCTCAAATTCAATTTAAGTCTGTTGTTTTTATTTTTATTTTTTTTTCTACATGCCGTGTCCTCTCAGGATGTGTATAATCATGGCTCTCCACATGTTGCTCTTAGTAAGCTTCATCTTTTTCGTATCTCTTATCCCTTTTTTTTTTCCAACCACTTACACAAACTTGTTAGGCAGATTGTCCTGTGAGTGTCAAGTTTTCCAAGCCCTCTTTCCTCATGTACACCAGGAATTGATCCATACCCTAGCACTTTTTCCATTAAATATTTTAATAAGTCTTGTCCTACTCACACAGTAGTTGCAGAAAAGACGCAAACAAGTGATATCGCTAAATATAATCTTAAAAGTAGTGTATATTCATGACTTAGCAGTCCACTGGATGTAGTGATTTACCTTATTAAGAGTGCTTGATACTTAGATCATTCTATATGGTAATAAATTTTTTATAAGTGTTTATAATAAAAACATAGTTTACTGCAACATGAGCCATTGTGTTTCTGACAAGGTGCTAAGATAGTGCCGAAACACAACAGCTCGTGTGTTGCAGTAAAGGGGTTTTATTATAAAATTATAATGAAAATATCATATTTTTTTTTAATTTTATCTTTTATGAAGAATCATTCTATTTATGTATGGGATTTTTTAAAAACATTTTTATTTATTTTTTTTCAATACCAAAAGATTTGAGCTGCAACATTGTAACAGATGTCAATATCTGCCTGCAGTTCATTTCCGGCAAAAATTTAAAATTTCTTCCTCTTAGCCATTTTCATTGGCTCTTCCCTCTCTATATTTTCTCCCTTATTTTCCTCTTCATTTTCTATCTCTTCTGTATCTTCTCTTTTCCTCTTTCTTTTACCTTTCTAGATTTCTCATCTTATTTTCTGATTTTTTTTCTTCCCTCTTTCTTTCCCCTATTTTTAATACCTTGTACAAAAAATAGCTCCAAAAAATAAATGGTAGAACAATGTTTATTACCATCATTTAACTACCTAATAAAACATTTTCTTCAATGTTGATACAAAAGTACAATTTTATAGCAGTTTGTAGTTCTGCATTTTCTGACGTAATATATATCATGTATTTTGGCAGCAATCTTTTATGTAGGTGTCATTAAAAATGACATACAAGGTATTGTGGTTAAGTTATTTTTTATGTAATTTTTCCTGTGATCTTAGGATTTGTTTTCCTTTTGAAGATATTAATTATATAAAAGAATTCTCTAACTGGTTTGTTTATCCGAGTTTTTGGCTATACTTCTATCCATTATCAAGGATTGATTCTGTTTTACTCGTAACAGAATGTATGTAGTGTTATGTATGCTTGTAGAGTAGCTGTGTATATTTTATTCCAAACATAGCAAGCACATTGTTAGCCTGTTCGTTTCCGTTAATTTTTTTTTTTCTTGCAGATAGGGCTTGTTAGCTGTGTGTGTGTGTGTGTGTATGTATATATATATATATATATATATATATATATGTCAATTATTTATTTTATTTTTTTAAAATCAGAATGCCATTTTGCTGAGTGAATTTAACATCCATCTCATCAGCAAGAACAAAACCTTACGGAAAAATAAATGCATTAACACACAGAGCAGGTGCGATAGGTAAATTGTCGTCATTATATATTTTTACCTTTCGTGCTTCTGCATTGTTTTTGATTTTAGTTGACTGCACAGTATAGTTGGGTCAGTTGGGTGCCGTCTGAGAGAAAATGACCACCATGACACAATTCACTCCACCAGAAATTTGGAAGTGGCATGCTGTACTGCTTAGCATTCGTGCCAGATCTGATATGAACATTTCAGTGTGTTTGGTTGCCTACCTAAGGATAGTCTAGAGTATTTGGAAAGAGTTGGTTGCATCTAATGGTCTCCATTCCTCTTCCCACAGGGCCTTGGACACAATTATGGAGTTGATTTGAAAATCATGTCAAAGATATATACATACATATATATTAAATGTTGAACTAGTTGCCAAAGGGACAATGTTGGGAGAGTTGTGTTCATGCCTTTCCTATAAGAGAAGCGATAAAATCAATAAAAATTTGAAATTAATTTATCAATTACATTTTTCCTGTTGTTCAAACCTTTTCTAATTCTCATTTATTCTGTTATGTGACAGTATTTGTGCTTCAGCACTAATCTGGTGAACTCTGTCAAAAGCTCTTGAGAGGTGCATGTAGGTTTGTCTGCATTAACAGATGAATGAATGTGATAATGTGGGAATATATATATATATATATATATATATATATAACCATGTTTTTTGTTTTCTTTTACATTTCTTACCATTTACTGTCATTCTTCTTGACCTTTTCATAGATTTTACTCATCCCCACCTCTTAATGTATGTAGATTTGTCAAAAAGCCTTACTGATGTCAATTTAGGCAGCCTTAAGATATTGAGCAGATACTCTAGTCTTACTATCCCCCAGCAAAAAAAAAAAAAAAAAAAAAAAGATTAGTATGCATGTTTTCAGTGTGCCTAGCTTACAGCCATATCATTAAATCACCAATTCTCATATGATCACTAATTAACTAATGAAGAGCATGGTCAGTACTAAATAAGTGACTGCTTGGGAATATCAGATGCCGTAAGTTTGAATGTGTCAGTGGTATTGCATAAGGGTATATATCATGTCGAAGCACCAGTTCTTGTATGATCACTGAAATTAAGCAATGGCGAGGTTCGTTAGTACCTAGATGGGTTATCGCTTGAGAATATAGGTAATATAAGCTTGGATGTGCGTTTGATATAAAAGGCTTGCAACCATATCTGTCATGGATTAAATGGTAGGACTTGTATTGATAAATAATTCTCTTAAAAATTCTTACAATCTAAAAATTTTCTGGCTTTAATTAATCTGTAAAAGCTTGGTAATCTGTAAAAATATAAATCTGTATGTAGTTTCTCTTCAGGACTTTGGCGATTATGGTTCTCCACAACGTCCTGTGGCTGATAATAAAGTCTTTGTTTATAATGCTTAAACAAATTTTGAGGAGGAAAAACAAGTGACTTGTCGGATTGATGTTCTCGTATAGTGTCTTCAAGAAGCACAACCTTTCATTAATTACCTGTTAGAATTTTCTAGGTTTCCTTGCTCTCCCTGTGCACCCTCCCATTTCTCCTGCCCCCATCTGAATCTCTTTGTGATAATTCCTATTTTAAAAATTGGCTCGTGAAACTTGATCGCCCCTTTTCTCCAACACTGGAAAATGAAAGGATACAATTTCATACGATTCTGTTACCCACAAATGCTGCTGCTGCTACGCACTCTCTAGCCCCGCCAACTCCAATTCCGACGCCCGCCACCTATCTCCCCTGCTGCCACCTTCTACTGTTTCTCCCTCTGTTCATTCACTCATATAACACACCTATAATATGATTGGTTTTGTATCGATTATGAGGAAATAGAAATTACAAGACTCTATCTTTCCCCTTCCTAGCAATTACATCTACCAATATATTGGATGATACACTACTGCCCTCACCACAACCTCCCTCTTCACTGGGCTTATAAAAACGTAAGCCACTTGCTGCTACTACTACTACTACTAGACACACACACACACACACACACACCATATTATTTATAGAAACGACTTTAGATATTGCTACCTGTACTATGAAAACAACACGCTCTGCTAGCTTCTTCTGGGTCGTGTATGTATGTATCTCTCTCACTAAGTGTAAAAGAAAAGTATGCACACCTTTTAGAATATCTGTCACACACCTGCGTATACAGGCCATGTAACTTATGCCTGTGTGTATAGTCTTTCGGCTTGGTTTAATCGTGCAGGGTAAGGCAGAGTTGCCAACGATAGTATGGCATCAAGTTGGATTCAATACTCACAACTTACCTGAATGAATTGTTTGCAAGACTAATAAAACACAGGTCAGTTGGGCGCATGCTGTAGAGCAAACAAGTGTAGCTTGTTTGAATTTTACTGCCTGTTCCGCGGTGGCTTATGAGCTGGTCAAATGTTCGGGGAACTTGAACAGCACACAAACCAAATGTAGTACAGATTTTGCCACTACCTTTTGTGAACAGTTTAATTTCTGATATTAATTTCATATGTAACCGTCAAGCTGTGTGTACAGTGCGATGGGTAAATTGTCGCCGTTTAATATTTTAAATTTTGTGGATGTGTGTTTTTGATCTTTGCCAACTGCTCGGCATCAGTTGGGCATCGTATGTGAAAAAAAGAGCGCCATGACGCAATTCAATCTACAGAACATCATGCTTTGCTGCTTGGTGCCTGAAGCTTCAATATGAACATTTTCAGTGCTTTTTTTTTTTTTTTTTTTTTTTTTAAATCGTATCACCCCAAGCAAGGCGGTAATGTCACTGATGTGCAGGGGGCTACATAATAGTGAAAATATTGGAAAAGAGAAAGCCGGAAACCACATCCTAAACAGGGAACAAGGAATGAGCCTCTTAACCTGTTCAATAAATGTGAGTGGAGTGTGAACCGGGCAATAGATCTATTTATCGCCCGGTTCAAACTCCACCCACGTCTATTGTTGGGTGTCAATCTGAAGATGATGCAGAAGTTTTCAGAAAGAGTAGGATGAGTCTAATGGTGATTATGAAGGTGTTTGGAGGGATTACTCGTGATAGTGAAGTTATGCTTTCATTCGTCTTCCCTCAGATGCAACACGGAGGATTACTTCAAGTGTCTTGAAGAGGTTATGATGCCCTGGATGGAGACAGTGGCTGCTGGAAGCCCACTTGTCTGGCAACAGGACACTGCACCATGCCATGCAAGCAGAAGCCAGTCATGGTTGTCAGACAATTTATGCGACCACGTTATACCTTAAATCTGGCTATCTAACTCCCCAGACTGGAACCCCTTTGATTATGTATGGGGTGCAGTTGAACGAGAGACTAACAAAATTCCTTGCAACACCAAAGATGAACTAAAGGCAAGCATTATGGTAGAATTAACTGAAATAAGGAGACAGTCCAGAAGAGTTGCAGGTGATTCCGAAATCATCTGGAAACTGCTTGAAGAGCCAATGGGGATTTTTAAAATTATTTTTAATAAATTATTTACTCTTTAGTATTTCAAGATATTTGTATAATTTTAGAAATTTAATTTGTTTAATTTAGATGACAATTTATCCATCGCACTGTGTGTGCATATATATATATATAAGTAAATGGTGTATTTAAGCCACAGGAATCCTTCAAAACCTGCTTTGTTGAATAATATAGATAAGCTCTGTCTGTTGGTGTTGGCCTTTTCAAATGTCTGAATTATTTTTTTTTTATATATTCAGTCATTCCACCAAGTACTCTAATGTTGCTACATTCATTTTCAAGGATTTCATTTGTTTTTTTTTTTTGTCTGTTTACATAACTCTTTTTGATTTATCCAGGCATCCCCTTGTTTACTGGAATCAATTTCAAAACACTCACACACACACACACACGTGTGTGTTATCTATATATATACATATATATATATATATAATATATAAATAATGTAGCCATTGGTCATTGAGTATTCTCACATCAATTTTTGCATCTGTGTTTCCAACAATTCAATCTTATAACTGAATAGCTCAGCTACCTGATTCAAATGATTTTATTTTTATTGTAGTTGTGAATGTTTGCATAGAACCGGCCTCACTGTTCATAAGAATTGATATGAGAAATGAAGTAACACAATATCTCTAAATATCCCATCCTCACATTTGAATTATTTTTTTTTTTTTTCACCTAGACTGATTGACATCCAAGGCAACAGAGCTGAGTTTTTTTGTTTTTTTTTTTTTTTTTTTTAAAAGAGCATTATCATAGGATAGACCCAAAATTGAACACTGCACAAGGATTTTTACTTTCAGCATAAGAATGTCCATAAAGTCAACCCTCCTCCAAATTTATGGCATTTCCCACCCCTACATCTCAATCTTCGTATGGTAATATTCATATAAAATGAAGATCTTATTGTAACCTAATTATGTAAAAAAAAAAAAAAAAATGAATCTCATGAAATATAGGTAAACAATTCAACTAGAAAAATTGAAATTAAATGTAATGTATCTAAATACAAATTAGACATGTCATAGATCATTCCATCTTAAATGTGTTTTGCAGCAACTTTTAACATCAACTTGAGATTTTCCTTATCAAAAAGTTGAATAATTTTGACTTTCAACATTACGCCTAAAAATGTTGAATTTTATTTTTTATTTTCAATACTTAGCACGAGCAAAACAAATTCACGGATTTGGATTAAAAAGAAAAGACCCCATATTGACGTTGAAATCTGCTAAAAATGTTTAATTTTTTAATAGTCAGTTGAGCTTGGTTTTAATTTGTAACGTATAAATGTAGATAGAAAAAAAATCAAATGTTACAAATAAAATAGTGAGGGTCAGAAAGCACTGCCCAATCTAGCAGCTAACATCCCCCACCCCGGTCTGGTGGTAGTATGCACCGGCCCTGGAGATTGTCTATTTATATTTGGAGGTAGTCATGATCCCTGTTTGTAATTTAATTGTTTAGTATGATACATAACAATGCTAAAGGCAGTTGTATATTATTTTATGACAGTTTTTATTTATTTATTACTCCCTGTGTTAACTTTCCATATGCCTTCCACCCCCATGAAAGCAGTAAGTATATATACTTTAATTCATATGTATGATTGGTTTTTATATCTTGCTTCAGCGTTGAACATCTAACATTACATCACACTTCATGGATTATATTGTTTTTATCTACAACAATATGGTAAGAGGAGTGATAAGTTCGGTCTTAGTTTGTCGTATATTCAACAAAGAATAACATATCCTTGTACAAGTCATTATTATTAGGTTTCAGCATGTAATAATAATATCCTGTGGGGGCTGGGGAATAAATCCACTTTTGCTGCTACTATTCTGTGATTGCTTTTTACAACTGCACTGCTGCCGATTCGCTTTGGCGTTCTCTTTCTATTTTCATTTTCTTTTTTCTTCTCTCCGTTTCATTATCTATTCCATTTACTTCCTTTCTTTCTAGTCCCCCAGTTTCGCCTGATCTCATTTCGTCCGATCCAGGCTTCAATTTACATCAACCCACCTTTTCAACATCTGTCGCCGGGTAGAATGTAAATGGCACGCGGTCGGAATACGAAACCTAATCGTCCATCTTTTATCTTGTAATTTTGTTGTTGCTATGTCTGCTTGGCTTTTGTTTTTGTTTAAATTAAATATAACTATAGTGTTTTTTTTTTTTTTTTTTTTTTTTTTTTATCATTGTCATCATTTCATAATCCCCCCCTTTTTTCCCAGTCATTTTTATTTGCATGAATTGACTTGTTATTTTAAATTCTGTTTTTCGTAATAACCAGGAAGCATCCCCCCATCCTGTGACGTTGATAGTAGTAATAGTAGTCGTCGTAGTACTCACTGTATAGAGACTACTACTATCTTAATATAGAAAAGTGATTTGGATGCTTTTAATTTTATGGCAATGGGGTCTCCTGGTGTGTTTTGCAACGATTCCACCATCTTCCTCTTAGCTTTTAGATATAATTTTTCTAATTACATATTGTACATTTTCAACACACGCAATCTATTTTGTTCACTGAGTGAAAACACTTTATAAATTAATTATTTGAAGAAAAAAAAGCAATTGTACATAAACGGTATAATTTTAGTTTCTCTAAACATTTTATCACTTATATATATATATATATATGATTAAATGTGTGTTGTTTTAATTAAAAGCTAGAATTTATGCTCTGAAATTAGAAATCGTATAAGAAGCAAACCGCGCGGGTGGGGAACACGTTTTATTTCAATTTTATCTAACAGTAACGAAAAGTGATTGCAAGGAATGTCATCAATTTTGGCACAAATAAATTGATTGATTTCTCGCCAGGGAATCGTAAATTCTTTCCTTCTCTTTCTTTCTCTATCGCTCTGTCTCTCTGTGTTGCTGACAGTGTTCCCTCTCTTTGCGGAATGTTAGGCATCGTTTTCAATCTCCATTTCTCAATGGATTAATAATACTCTGGCCCATTTTTATTCCGAGCCTCTGCATCCTGACTCTCCATTCTTTCTCTCACTCTCCATCCAATCTCTCCCTCTCATATCCTTTAATTCTGTCAAATTCTTTCTCTCTTGCTATTCTTATTGTCTTTACAAGGTTTTTTTTATTTCTTTCCGCCTTCTCCCCCCCCCCAAATCATCAACTTTTTTTTTCTTAATTCTCCAAATCACCTTCATTTTGGCTTTTTAAAAATTCACCACTCTATTTCCCCCTAATCATCATCCTCCAGCCGTCTTCATCCTCCATCACATTTCTCTGCCTCTTTCTGCTCTTTTTTCCTCTTCTTCCCGCTCATCGTCCTCTTGTGTCGCTTTTGTTTCTCTTAATCTTTTTCTTTTGTGTTTATAGAACAATTGGAAGGAAAATGTTGTTTGTATTGCATTACTTACTTTACGGTGATGGTTCAATTTGTCTTTTACTCTGCCGTCCATTCTTGAATCTTAAACAGAATGGTACCAACTGAATGGTACCAACTGAATGTTCTCATAAATCCTGATCATTCGTTAAGGACTATTTACCGTTGTACATAAATATTACATTACCACCCTCCCATCAAAACTTCACGTGTCCAACTCTTTTTGTAAAATTAGATTGACTTTTCCTTGAAACGTTACCAAAATTGTAAATTGGCAGGATAGAGGGTGATTTTTAGGTTGGCTTTTACGTAAATATATATACAGTAATTAATGATTATTTTTTCATTTTTGTAATCATGTTCATTATGTAGGCAATATCGTTTGTTATAGTCTTTTCGAAGATATATTTTTTTTTTATGGAGAGAAAATATGATTTACATCTTTATTTTTCTAATCGCTTTTATTCTTTAAATGTGTTGTGTGTGTGTGTGTATATATATATATATAATGAAACAAATATATTTTAGTATTTCATCCTAAGCAAGGCGATAAAGCCACTAAGACGCAAGAAAGGAACTGGGAGTGAAAGAAACTGATAAAACGTTCTGGAGAATGCAGACAAAATGTAAGTATTTACAGAGATGGACAACGAATGAATTTGCATTAAAATTTTTTGAAGATATTGGTTAACAGGAAAGTAATCCGCAGTAATAGGAGACACTATGAACATAGAACTTACGATTACATCTCACAGTTTCATTGTTAAGATGAGATCTAACTGCCAATATAGTATTATGCTTAGTCATGAAGTCAAGTTACTCCTCAAAGCAATTGCCATTAAAGTATTTATAGAAACGGTGCAGGGAAGCTGTTATGGCAGTGAGAAAGTAACTAAAGCCGAGTTACCAAGTCAGTATTTATGATATTGCAGATGCTTCTTCGGATTTTGTCAACTTATGTGAGTAATATTTAATACACAAACAAAGCCGGAGAAGATGCAGTAAGTTTCTCTCTTAGTGGTTAGCATTAAAATGAACAGGCCATTTCTTGTCCTAGTTAAAAATCGATTGTAGGCTATTTTAGAAATATTTTAGATATTTATCGTAAGTCTATACGAAGGTACTTTATATTCGGTGACTCGGAACAATTAGCTAAGAAAAGCATTATCAACGAATTAAACAGAAACCACGTTAAAAAACCAGACATTTCGATGGCTATGCCACCTTCAGATGAATCCAAACACCACTGCCAAAAAAAAAAAAAACGCCCATTCACTGTGTCAAGAAAGAAAAGCTACTTTGAGGCCGACCAAAAGACAACCCTGACTATATGATTTTGATTTGAACAAACTACGCGTTAAGTTCAGATAATGAAAAGCAAGTTTTTAGCTGATGGACGAAATTCTTATTACAAATTTTCATAATGTATTTTTGAAAATCTATTGGCCAAGACGACCTTCCATATAAGCGAATTTCCTTAATTTTCGAAAAAATTTGTCTCCATCATGCATCTAGTCGAAACGAACATAATATTTTAGACAATAGATATATTTGATGTGACTGGTAAAAAAAAGTGGTGTTGTGTTTACAAAAAATAAAATTTTTTATTTCCATTTTAATTCTGAAATAATCAAAGCCTTTTCCCTTCCCTCCATGAAGAAAAATCTATGAATTCTTTAACCTTTCTTTCAAGAAATCTGACATTTGTCAGTTCATGATCGATCAATCGATTGATCTGTGTAGTCAATTTCTCTTTTTACACTATTAAGTACACTGTCTGACTGACCGCTATTGATATGGGCTCTCTTTCTCTGTATTTGATCGAGTCTGTACTTCTGGTAGTAAGCAGATACGGTGTTTTAACCTGTTTTGTTTTAATCTCGTTCCTTTTCTTTTCTTTTCTTGCGAAAATAATTTAATTTTGAATTTGAACCGATAACTCAATGTCATCTTAGTGAGGATTGAACACTAAGAACTTTATACACTTTTTGTTTTTTTTTTTTGTTTTTTTTCGCTACAAAAAAGGAAGTCTGAGATTGGTGGGGGTATAAAATTAAATAAAGGTAGTATGAGTATCGATGAGTAGAATGAAAGAAAATCATCATTAAAAAATCTGGTGAGTACCGTCTATTTATGACACGAATAGGTAAATTTCCAACGCAAGTAAGAATATTAGGCTTATAGTTTGAGTTTGAAGTTTGTCCCAGAGCAAAATAGCTTAGTAAGATGTTGGATAGTGAATTTGGCGGTATATCCATTATGAGCTCAAAGGCTGCTTCATCTCTGTACTTCTAACGTCTCTTCCTAAAGAAGCCAAATCCAATCACTATTTCTACTCCAACAGTGTTGTTTCCCGCACGTCTCACCTGTGACGCGCTCCCCCTCCGTCTATTTGCCTTCCGGATAACTACCATCTGCAAAAATTTAAATGCAATGTCAATCTCCATCTTTTGTCTTGAATCACGTTCATCTTTGTCCTTGCTTCAATCAATCCTTCTATAATTCAGTCTTTTTCACTTACACTTCCTGTAAAGCTGTGTTAGTTACATTCCTGCCTTGCTTGGGACGAAAAAACAAAAGCAAAAAAGCGCTTTTTTTTTTTTTTTTTTTTTTTTTTAAACAAGAGTAAAGGTGGATGTGCCTTGTGGTGCAGTGGATATCGGCTCGGAACGAGAAATCACCTACGCACAAATACTATTGCCAGTCAGTCATATCTCTTTCAAGACATGATCACCCAAGCGTGTATCACTTCAGTCATTCATTTAAGGGCCATACGTGATACACGCTTGGGCGATTGTCTTTTTTGAAACATGACTGACTGAGCAGAAGATTTTCCCTCAGTAGGTTGCCATTCCTTCCTGCGGTAGACTGGCTGCCAGCCAAGCCTGTAGAACCCCATCTGTCCTGTTATTTAACCCATAACTGGAGGGAAGAGAGGGATTCATACATTTCTCAGAGGTATTTGCGCGTAAGTGAATGCAAGGAATTCAACTGGAATTCGAACTCGGCTCTCCGATTTCTCGTTCCCAGCCGATATCCACTGCACCACAATGCACTTAACTGACACTTGACACAGTTAAGTGTCAGTTATGTGTATAACTGACTGAAAGTTTAATCCCTTGTATAAAATTGGGTTTCCGTTTCCTTCTGAAATTTTCTCATTCCCTTTCATACTCAGTAGCTTCTTGCGTCTTAGTGGCATTGACACCTTGCTTTTAATGAATTGATTATGCACATAAGTCAGCCATTTGATTGAGGATTAAAATTGTATCTACTTAATTCATGTGGTTATAACACCGCGTAATGTCATTTCATTTAAGACTATATATTAGAAACATATCCTGACCGTCAATCGCTTCTACATTAAAATCTTAGTTTTAATACTGTTCAGTAGTGTTTTGGGTATGAATAATTTTTGTTTTATTTAATTCATGAAAGTTTGTTTTAACATTCACAAACCGTTAATGCCAGCTATTTACATTTCTCCCCACGGTGGTTTGGACTGGTATAAACACTGTTGGTGTGTGCTTAACTAGTCTTGCATTTGCTGAGAGGGGTATAAATACGGTAGAGCCCAACAGAGGCACTGATTATTGCATGTTTTCGTTGGCATAAATACTTTAGTTGTTGGCGGACGTCCTAAACCATTTTATTGGAATTATGTTTCGGCTATGCATTTAACATTTTAATGAATAACTTCATGGGTAACTAAATGTATAATACGATTTTGTTGTTGAAGAGTTCAAAGTTTAGAAAAAAGCATTTTCAATTTGTTGAAGTTAATTTCTTTTTCACCTCAATATCGAGGAAATTTCTTTTGCACAATTCTCTAAAAACGTTCACATTTCAATGACTTAATTTCATTCTTCAGCTTTATCGAAATAAGTCTAGAATTTTATTGAAGAATAAATAAAAACATCCATTTTTTAATTATTTAGTTTATTTAGCTGGCGTCCGCTGTCTCGTTACCCCCATCTCCAGAAACAGCGGACGTCAGGCTGGAGGTGTCTCATCCCCCGCACCTCCAGGCTGACGTCCGCTGTCTCGTTCCCCCCGCACCTCCAGGCTGACGTCCGCTGTCTCGTTTTCCCCCCGCACCTCCAGGCTGGCGTCCGCTGTCTCGTTTCCCCCCCGCACCTCCAGGCTGGCGTCCGCTGCCTCGTTCCCCCCCCCCCCCGTACCTCCAGGCTGACGTCCGCTGCCTCGTTCCCCCCCCCCCCCGTACCTCCAGGCTGACGTCCGCTGCCTCCCCCCCCCCGTTCCCCCCCCCCGCACCTCCAGGCTGACGTCCGCTGTCTCGTTTCCCCCCCCACTTTCCAACGTCGAGGCTGACGTCTACTCTCTCGTCGCCTTTCTCTGTCTTACTCGCTTAGGAAACTATACTGTTCAGCACTAACCAGTGTCTTTAGCAACCCCATTTGCATTCTTCATTTACTTTTACCGGTAATTTTCTTTTCTCTAGCCTAACTTTTTCCTCTTTTCCGGCAGTCGTTTCAGGCCCTTCCACTCTGTTCGCCTCCCTTTTTATTCCGCATTCTCTCTCTCTCTATCCACAGCTGCTTCGCACTTTCCTGCCCTCAGCGCACTAACCCACCTTCCCCCTACGTACGATATTCTTTTGTTGCATCTGGTAGTGCTCTGTTCACTGGGCGATGGATGAACAGACCGTCTTGATGGAGACGAGATATGGCCAACCGAGCCTTTTTCCCTTCTCTCCCCTTTGTGTGTTGTAGCATCATTCTAGCAATTTGTAAATTGCTTTCGATTTATTTACATTGTCTTTGTATGTGTACCTCTCGATATTCGCTCCCCCCCCCCCCCCGATTTTTTCCCCTTTTCTTATGGTCGACCGTCTCTCCACTTTGCATACGGCAATCGGAGACTTTTTCACAGTTCAATCTTTTTCTCGGGGATTTATGCCTTCTTTACCCCCCCCCCCCTTTTAACTTTTTGTTTTATTATTAGCTTTTTTCTTGGCCGTTCGTTTACCCATTATGTTAGTTTTTCATTTATTACATTTCAAACGCACTACACATCTCTATTTCTCTCTCGCTGTTATATATATATATATATATATATAATGCACCCTCTCTGTATCACTATGTAACAGTATCTTTATTTTTCACCCTATTTATCAATTTGAAAGAACATTTCTAAACAATGTTTTTTTTTTTTTTTTTTCAAATAATGTAATTATGGTTTTCGCGTCTCTCTCTCTCGTCGCCGCCCTCTCTCTCTCGTCGCCTCCCTCTCTCTCTCGTCGTCGCCCTCTCTGCTGTATTTTCCTCATTTCATCTTTTTATTTTTGTTTTCTTTTATTTTTTTCACGGCCATTCCATGCTTCATCTTTGATAGGGGGAAAGTGTAAATCAAAGCGGAAAGATTGTGTTGCGGCAGTGTTTTTAAAATGAGTTTGATTGATTTAACAAAACAGCAGTTCTGGTTTTATCGGGAATCGAACTTTTACATCTGCTCCTTTGCGGTAAATTGGCAGTCTGTCTGAATGTAGTGGGGTTATTTAGGAAGACAGTCTTGCGTCAAAATTTCCAATGAGAAATGTCTTTATATAATTATCTCTAACATTTTCACTATCCGTAGCTAATTAATTTTGTTCACTTAATTTTTATTTTTCGTTTTCTCGGTCTTCTCGTTGATTTAAAAAGTAACCAGAACATTTTTCATAATTCATTTTTTTCCATCTGTAGCCATTTTTATTTTGGCCCCAAATCAAATCTGCCATCATAATAAAGACAAGAGAGGGAAGAAAACGAAAACCACGACTTTATATTATTTAATATAAAATAACAAGAAAAGAAGATTCCTCGCCAAAAAATATCAGCTTTCTCTCTAGGCTTTATATACAGTGTGTCTTGGATGAATTGTCTAAATTACGCATCAATGAAAATAACTCTTTTATCAGATATATTTACTAAAATTACTCTAAAATATGTTGAAATACTAGCGTAGTTATTCAATAAAATCGCCATTAGTTTCATTCACCGCCAGTAAACGACTTCGGAATCTCCTGCAACTCTTCTGGACGGTCTCATTGTTTAAGTTGGTGAATGCTGCCATAATCCTTACTTTCAGTTCATCTTTGGTGTTATAAGCAGTTTTGTTGGTCTCTCGTTCAACGGCACCCCATCTATAATAATTAATGGGTTGTGGCCAGTTATAAGGTGTGATGTGATCACAGAAATTGACTGACTGGGTTCTCTTACTTGTGTGGCATGGTGCAGAGTCCTGTTGCTAGACATAGCTTCTATCCTCTTCACTCAGGGTAGCACTACATTTGATGTAGCTTTCTGTGTTGAGTCGGATGACCTTGCCAACAAATGCCGGAGTTCTGTTATCAGAACGATCATATTTTTTCTAGTTGACCTACTTTCGTAATTACCATTGTCACCCTAACACTCTCCAATGTACGTATTTGTCGCTTCCGGCGCGAATTCAAAGCATGTAGTTTCCAAATTTTTTGGCAGAGTGAATTGTGTCATAGTGCTTGCTTTCTCACAGACGGTGCCCATCTGACCCAACTGTGCTGTCGACAAAATACAAAAACAACGCATATGTGAAACTAAAAATAGTGACAATTTACCCATCGCACTCTGCATTTTCTCTCCGTCTGTGTACGATAAATGTTTTTGTCATCGGGAATCTATAAAACATTGGAATTGAATTCAGATAGACAACGATAGTGCAAATAACATGTCAGAAATTTGGGCGAGGGGTGCTACGGAATAAAAATGTTGAAGTGGGGAAACTGCTACTTAATTGAAAAATTTAAATTATAAAAAAACTGAAAAAAACGGTTGCGAAAGAAATAAAAAAAAACTTTGTAATAACTTCTGTGCTCTTTCCACTCTCGCCCTGGAGTGAAGGAAGATGAATTTCCTTAGCAGGTTGAATGTAAAATATGGACTGGATCGCGGTTGGTTGGAAAACGAAATCAACTTCTACAAGGGATGTGGATGTATGATAGAATGAGGAAGAGACGAGTGAGTGAAATCCATTTCGATAATGAAAAATGTTATCTTATTGACAAAAACTCCTCCCCTATCTCTTAATGTATATTGTGTCGCATCTCCTTTTTTTTTTTTCTTTCTTATTTTTTTTTTTTATTATTTATACCCCCTCGATCTTTCTGTCCGTTTAATTATCATAATGCGTTTTTTGTCAAATTTCGGTAAACCGGACTAATGCATTTCTCGTCTTTTCTAATATTGTAAGACTAATATAAAACATTTCTCAGGGTCCTAGACTTGAGCTTACATTGTCTCGTATATATATATATATATATACATAAAACGACGACTTTCTTCTTCCTATCGTTTCCCTATTTAATTCGAGGCCGATCAGAGCGATTTTTCCAGAGTGTCAGTCTCCATTTCTCAGGGTTAGTAAAGACGCGAAAGAAGTGCTTCATATGAATGATGTCCGGTTTATTTGTTAACAGGCGTAAAACACCTTTTTTCCTTTTTTTTAATTAGCTGCCTATTTCATAAGTAATGTCAATATTATTTATTTAGCGTTTAAAATAACAACTTTACTAAAAGTAAAACAAATAAGAATATGATGACATTTTAATGTGCCCCAAACCGGGGTAATGTTTTAGCAAAGTTAGTGTTGGTTGAACGTCACAATTGCGTAGTGAGTTCGATCCTCGCTGTGGACCTCTATACAAAATTTGATGTCAACCTATCAGTTGACTTGTCAATTTGAAAAGACCTGTTAATTATTTTTCTACTTGATGTAGGGACATTGATTGATTCAAACGTTGTTCGATTACGTATGCGCGCAATTGAATGCGTATATCTTTCACAGATTTTTCTCTCTCTCTCTCTCTCTCTTTCCCGTTTTTCTCTCTCTCTTTCCCGTTTTTCTCTCTTTCCCGTTTTTCTCTTTCCCGTTTTTCTCTCTTTTCCTGTTTTTCTCTCTTTCCCTGTTTTTCTCTCTTCCGTTTTTCTCTTTCCTGTTTTTCTCTCTTTCCTGTTTTTCTCTCTTTCCCGTTTTTCTCTCTTTCCCCGTTTTTCTCTCTTTCCCGTTTTTCTCTCTTTCCTGCTTCTCTCTTTTTTCTCTCTTTTCCCGTTTTTCTCTCTTTCCCGTTTTTCTCTCTCTCTCCCCGTTTTTCTCTCTCTGTCTCTCTCTTTCCCGTTTTTCTCTCTCTCTGTCTCTCTCTTTCCCGTTTTTCTCTGTCTCTCTCTTTCCCGTTTTTCTCTGTCTCTCTCTTTCCCGTTTTTCTCTGTCTCTCTCTTTCCCGTTTTTCTCTGTCTCTCTCTTTCCCGTTTTTCTTTCTCTCTTTCCTGTTTTTCTTTCTCTCTTTCCCGTTTTTCTCTTTCTCTCTCTCTTTCCCGTTTTTCTTTCTCTCTCTTTCCCGTTTTTCTTTCTCTCTCTCTTTCCCGTTTTTCTTTCTCTCTCTTTCCCGTTTTTCTTTCTCTCTCTTCCCGTTTTTCTTTCTCTCTCTTTCCCGTTTTTCTTTCTCTCTTCCCCGTTTTTCTTTCTCTCTCTCTTTCCCGTTTTTCTTTCTCTCTCTTTCCTTGTTTTCTTTCTCTCTCTCTCTCTTTCCCGTTTTTCTTTCTCTCTCTCTCTTTCCGTTTTTCTTTCTCTCTCTCTCTCTTTCCCGTTTTTCTTTCTCTCTCTCTCTTCCTGCTTTTTCTTTCTCTCTCTCTCTTTCCCGTTTTTCTTTCTCTCTCTCTTTCCCGTTTTTCTTTCTCTCTCTCTCTTTCCCGTTTTTCTTTCTCTCTCTCTTTCCTGTTTTTCTTTCTCTCTCTCTCTCTCTTCCCGTTTTTCTTTCTCTCTCTCTCTTTCCCGTTTTTCTTTCTCTCTCTCTTTCCCGTTTTTCTTTCTCTCTCTCTCTCTCTCTCTCTTTCCCCGTTTTTCTTTCTCTCTCTCTCTCTTTCCCTGCTTTTCTTTCTCTCTCTCTTTCCCGTTTTTCTTTCTCTCTCTCTCTTTCCCCGTTTTTCTTTCTCTTCTCTTCCTGTTTTTCTTTCTCTCTCTCTCTCTTTCCCCGTTTTTCTTTCTCTCTCTTTCCCGTTTTTCTTTCTCTCTCTCTCTCTTTCCCTGTTTTTCTTTCTCTCTCTCTCTTCCTGTTTTTCTCTTTCTCTCTCTCTCTTTCCCTCTGTTTTTCTCTCTCTCTCTTTCCCGTTTTTCTTTCTCTCTCTCTCTTTCCTCTGTTTTTCTTTCTCTCTCTCTCTCTCTCCGTTTTTCTTTCTCTCTCTCTCTCTTTCCCCGTTTTTCTCTCTCTCTCTTTTTCCCGTTTTTCTCTCTCTCTTTTTCCCGTTTTTCTTCTCTCTTTTTCCCGTTTTTTTCTCTCTCTCTTTTTCCCGTTTTTCTCTCTCTCTCTTTTTCTCTGTTTTTTCTCTCTCTCTCTTTTTCCCGTTTTTCTCTCTCTCTTTTTCCTGTTTTTCTCTCTCTCTTTTTCCTGTTTTTCTCTCTCTCTCTCTTTTTCCTGTTTTTCTCTCTCTTTTTCCCGTTTTTCTCTCTCTCTCTCTTTTCCCGTTTTTTCTCTCTCTCTTTTTTCCTGTTTTTCTCTCTCTCTCTCTTTTTCCCGTTTCTCTCTCTCTCTCTCTTCCTGTTTTTCTCTCTTTCCTGTTTTTCTCTCTTTCCCGTTTTTCTCTCTCTCTTTTTCTCTCTGTTTTTCTCTCTCTCTCTTTTTTCCTGTTTTTCTCTCTCTCTTTCTGTTTTTCTCTCTCTCTCTCTTTTTCCTGTTTTTCTCTCTCTCTTTTTCCTGTTTCTTTTTCTCTCTCTTTTTCCTGCTTTTCTCTCTCTCTCTTTTTCTGTTTTTCTCTCTCTCTCTTTTTCCCGTTTTTCTCTCTCTCTCTTTTTCCCGTTTTCTCTCTCTCTCTCTTTCTCTGTTTTTCTCTCTCTCTTTTTCCCGTTTTTCTCTCTCTCTCTCTTTCTTTCCCGTTTTTCTCTCTCTCTTTTCCTGTTTTTCTCTCTCTCTTTCCCGTTTTCTCTCTCTTTTCCCGTTTTTCTCTCTCTCTTTCCCTGTTTTTCTCTCTCTCTTTTTCCTGTTTTTCTCTCTCTCTCTCTTTTCCCGTTTTTTTTTCTCTCTCTCTCTCTCTGCCTTTCCTGTTTTTTTTCTCTCTCTCTCTCTGCCTTCCTGTTTTTTTTTCTCTCTCTCTCTCTCTCTGCCTTCCTGCCTTTTTTCTCTCTCTCTCTCTCTCTCTCTGCCTTTCCCGTTTTTTTCTCTCTCTCTCTCTCTCTCTCTGCCTTTCCTGTTTTTTTTCTCTCTCTCTCTCTCTCTCTCTCTGCCTTTCCCCGTTTTTTTTCTCTCTCTCTCTCTCTCTGCCTTTCCCGTTTTTTTTTCTCTCTCTCTCTCTCTGCCTTTCCCGTTTTTTTCTCTCTCTCTCTCTCTCTCTCTCTGCCTTTCCCGTTTTTTTTTCTCTCTCTCTCTCTCTCTCTGCCTTTCCTGCTTTTTTTTCTCTCTTTCTCTGCCTTTCCCGTTTTTTTTTCTCTCTCTCTCTCTCTCTGCCTTTCCCGTTTTTTTTTCTCTCTCTCTCTCTCTGCCTTTCCCGTTTTTTTTTCTCTCTCTCTCTCTCTCTGTCTTTCCCGTTTTTTTTTCTCTCTCTCTCTCTCTCTGCCTTTCCCGTTTTTTTCTCTCTCTCTCTCTCTCTCTCTCTGTGATTCAATTTGCTTTCCCTACTAATGTTGGAATATTTCATTGCATCCACCCTCGAAAAGAATGTGCCGTGGTTATTCATCACATTGAATTTTCTGACCGTTGCCGCTGCACACTTTCCTGATGGATTTTTAACGTTTCCCCTCTAACCGCTCAACTAAAGTCCTTTTCCATAAATTAGATTAACGATTGGTTGATATTGTCAATTTTAACAGAAAACAACGGATATTGTTTTGGCTGATGGGATCTTTTCCTTCTTTCTCTGCAGAGTTCGTGACGAAATCGACAATTGCAGGTCAAAGTTAATTACGGATCAGAGATGGAATTTCTTACTCAAAAGTTTGAGCAATTGCTACAGAATGAGAGCTTGGCTTTAAAGATTTCATGTTCGATAATCGTTTTACAAGATAAATTGATACTTAACAATTATTTCAATAGCATTGCAATTTCTCTAGCGTTAATTAAGTTTTGTTATGGAAATGAATAATTGTCCGTATAGACAATTGAATTATGATTATTGATTCAATCTAAATCTACTGTGCGCATATATATATGCTCTGAAATTCGCTCGAAGACTGAAACTGACAGTCACTGTTTCTTTCTATACCCGTACAATTGTACCCCTGCCGTAAAAAAAATGACGGCCAAATATTTGAGGGGATTATAAATATATTCACTACTCGACGACATAATTATTGCTACAAGATAAAATAAGGCAATGTTAAAGAGCAAACACGTGGTAAGAACTTTAATAAGTTGTATTAAAGAGAATGAACTGAGCCGACGCTATTCTCTCTGTCCACGAGCGTGACAGGAAGGAGATATATGTAGCAGTTTTTGTATTTATATTTGAGATGAGTAATTTTCAATAATCTTGGAATTATTTCGAACTTTCGTTCTCATCTTGGTTGATATAGGTCTTATAATAGACACAACGTTTCGACCAAGTACTCTCTGGTCATCATCAGGTGTCCATAGTATCAACCAAGATGAGAACAAAAGTTCGAAATAATTCCAAGATTACAGCGGTTTTTATTGTAATAGAGAGGATTATTTATGTTTACGAACGTTTTATTTCAGATATTGAGCACTCTTCCTGAAAAATATAGTACATTTATTTTGTAAGATTTTTTTTTTTTTTAAGATTAGGAATGTTTGCCGTTCTAATGCTGATCATCAAGAGAGAGCATTTTTATTAATAAATAAAATGTTCACTTATCTTTTTTCTACTTTTATTTTCGCGGGGTTTACGTCCACTTTTAAGGAAGCTTAATTGTAAAATATAATTTCTCAATTATATTTACCTCATCAAACTTTAAATTACTTTTCCTAAAGAAAACAAATCTGAAAATAAATTCAAATTTGGAGTCAAGTCTCCAGAAGATCAACACTGCATGATGACTGTCAGTGATACACCTCAATGTGATATTCAAACTAATTGTCAGTACTGCTTTAGTGGGTTGTAAATACAGTAGGCCGTGTATGCATGTTATGTAAAACGAGGAAGCTGACCTTTCTCAGTTTATTTTGTTTAAGGCTAATGATTATTTATGCTGGTTGAGTGGATGGAAAAAGTGTGTGCATAAATCGTGTGTGTCAATGTGAAGCCTACTGAACTTTTCGGGGTTACGTGTGTGTGTGTGTGTGTGATTTCCCTCTCATATCCCACTGGAATGGGTCTTTGTGTGTCCATCGTCCATATATGATTTTCTCCCTCCAACCCAAACTTACAGTTTATACACAACGTATTCTGATTATTCAGCCTCGAGTAAAAACAAGTCTGAACAATTCTCAGCCCATCCCTGATCGTTAAGTTTTCAGCACCCAGCCTGTATATAATCTGTTATAGTGACATGATACCAGTTCAGACATAACGTTCCTCTATGTAAAGAACGAATATGCTACCACAGCTTACTAGGCGTCTCCTCACTGTGACAGAAAGTTTGTACACACACCATTCATTTCTAAGTTATTGTTTCATTCTAATACTGTTTAGTGTTTACTTTTTGTAACCCAAAAAAAAAAAATTGCTAATACTCGGAGTTTTCTACTCAAAAACTTGCGGCAATGAAATCAGTTCCTTGGAAACACGTGTTCAGTGATACTATGAAAATCAGTATCGGACTGTATTTGTTTCAGAGCAAAACATGCTGCTTTCTCATTCATTAGCTATCGATGCCTTCACACTTTTGGCTATCTTTATCTGGCTCGTCTTTCAAATGAAATAGCAGTTGTTATTATTTCCTTTCTCTCTCTATTTTTATATCTTTCTCTGTCATTTTCCAAATATGTACTTCAAAACAAATGTCGATGTGAAGATTGTCTAACTATTTATATATTGTTTCTTAATTTGCTAGATATTTGTGCAAATTTTCTCTATTCAAAGGTTTTTTCCAAGGAAAACAGAAATTGCATTAAATAAAGCGGGAACTGATTGGTATTCCTGTCAAGGGACGCGTTTTATCATCGGTTTATTTTTAATATTTTTATTTTATCGTCTTTTTTCTTCTGTTAATATCACAAAGGTCAGGTCATTTCGTCGATCTACAAGCATTAAAATAATTAATTTTTTTAAAATTTTTTTTTTTTTATTTTCTTATAGGTACCTCCACTTATTCGCTAAAAAATTCTAGCGTAGTGAAAAAGACCCTAAATCTAATAAAAACGAAGGTTATCGTCAAAAGTTCTTAAGAGAAAAGAACGAAATATATATATATATATATATATATATATATATATATTTTTAATTCTTTCTAGCTTGTTCAAAATTTTCCTTTTAAAAATTCTTTTTTTCCTTTTCGTTAGCGTGAGAACATAGCTGACTATAGGAACTTTAGCTCCTTTGTTTTCGGGGAAAGACACACTAATTTGGCAATTTATGCAAAACATCAGATAATTGTTTGCCTGTTTTAGGTTATCGAGTGAAGACTATATTTACTAAATGAAAATTAAAGCCCAATACAAATCAAGATTTAAAATAGTTTTCACTTTCTTCGTGTGCATAAAATGAGCCCATTTTGAAAATATGGGTGACCATACATATTTAAAAAAAAAATAAAATCGATGATTATAGTTAATTTTAAAGTCAATATTTCTAAAATTACATTAAGAACATTTCCAACATTTTTAAGATTACTGAGTAGTTATCGACTTGGAACGACAAATCGTGCAGCCGAGTTCGAATTCCAGTTGAATTGCTCGCATTCACTTACACACAAATACCCTTGGAAAAGGTATTAATGTCTCTTCTCTCCAATTATAGATTAAATAATAGGACAGATTAGGTTCTATAGCCTTGGCTGGTAACCAGTCTACCGCAATAAGCAATGGCAACCTACTGCGGGATAATCATCTGCTCAGTCATGTTTCTTTCGAGACATGATCGCCCAAGCGTGTATCACGTATGACACGGAACTTAGTAGTTAAAACTTATAAAAAGTGTTCACCCATCAGATTCTTAAATTATGTTTTAACATATAGTCCCCGTAGGACAACAATAAACATGTAAATAGCTTATATGTGCTAAACAAGTGCTTGTCGAATGTTGAAATATACTATATTTTTTTTGTTGTTTTTTTTAATCGTATCACCCCGAGCAAGGCGGTAACGCCACTGATGCGCAGGGGGCTACGTAAGAGTGAAAAGATTGGAAAAGAGAAAGCCGGAAACCACATCCTAAACAGGGAACAAGGGATGAGCCTCGTAACCTGTTCAATAGACGAGGGTGGAGTGTGTTGTAATCAAAGATATTAGTAAACTTTAAATAATGACAACTCCAAGAAATTAAGTCTTGCATTTTTGGTCAAGTTCTGTAGATCATGACAACTTTGTAAATTTATTAATTCCGACTGAAACCACTAAAACTATTGCTGTTCGTTTTAAAATCCATTTCCTTGCTCTTTTTTTTTTTTTTTTTTTAATACTTGTTTCAAATCAGATTAATTATACTTTAAACCAGGTAATGTTCCCTCAAAAAAAAATTTCAGAAAAATATTTTGTTTTTATATTTGTAAATAAAGAAAATTACATTGTAATTAAAGACGGCTAAAATGGCGCTAATCAGATATTTTAGAAAAAAATTTAAAAAACTGATTCCGATCATAATTTCTGTTTAAAAAGTACACTACATAATATTTTGATGAATGGAAATAAATTTAAAATCCCTTATCTTTTTCAAGCGTGCTTTTTTATTTCTAAAAATAATTTGTCCAAGTGTTTGTGTTTGTTTTTTTTTGTGGGTGTGGGGCTTCCGGATAGTAAAATGTATTGGTAAGTTTTCCGAGATAGTGATTAACGAGTGTGTGGTACAAGGCCGAAAGTACGGAGCACCAAGTGAAGATCGAATTCGCTATTCAGTCATTGATCTCTAGCGAGATGAGCTTCGTGATCGTTACCACACATTCTGTATGGTTGTCATCTGTTTGGTTGCGACAGCATCCATTGCCAATCAATTTCCTCTCCTTGTTTTCGATTTATTTTTCACTCTTCCCACTCCAGAAATAAATGACGACAAATATCGTTTAAATGATTTTGTCTTTCGTTTCTTGCCGCCACAGAAACTGACTTTCGCTTAATAAATGACAACGATCTCTAAATTTCTTGCCGATTTCTTATAATAAATAAATAAAAAATGGCTATTTGTTGGTAAAGAGGAGAGAGTGGAAAAGAAAGCACGGATCTAGATTCGAAAAACGCGGTAAGAAAAAGTATTTTAAAATGCATCTGTCGAATTTTGATTGGTTTGTAGTGGAAAGAAGCGGTAGTCGGGTACGTAATTGCGTTTTGAATTGATTGTAAATAGTTTGGAATTGATTGTCCAATTTCATTTGATTTACTTATTTTTCTTAATATTTTTTGAAACTTGTATGTCTGTCACTTATGTTAGTTTATTTCATTTTAGTGCAAATGCCCCCATTATTACATTTTTATTTTTATTTTTTTACCCTGTATGTTTTATTGAAACGAGATAAATCAGACTGAAAAAATTATTTTTGGAGGGTTTGCTAGGAATGGGTGGGGTGGGGTATACAGTAGCTAATTTTATTGAAGCAAATATGCCCCCTCAATAAGGGTTTTCATAATACATTCACGCGTACACACATGCAGTCATTCTCATCGTTCACATAGAGGAGATATATATAATGTTGAAGTGGACATTGACGTCACCACCCAACGGTGATACTCTTTCATGCTTAGGAATGTAATCATCAGGCCATGATTCCATAGTAATATTTCTTCTAATTTTCTAATTCTTCCACACCAAGCAACTCCTAGTATCTAAATGGCTTTACTGTCTTGCTTTAGGCGAGTGAGATATTTATAGTATGTGTGTATTTATAATTGTTTTAAGTTTTATTTTTAATGGCTATTCGTATTTGAGTGAATAGCCTGTTTATTTTATTTCATTTTTTTTATAAATATTGTTATAATTAAACAGTACATTATAATTTACTGCAGCTTTAAACTTTTATTTTATTATATTTTATTTATTTATTTTTTTTTTATTTTCTTAGAACACATTGGAAGATCGATTTCTGCCGTAAGATAGATACCCCCCCCCCCCACTAAAAAATAATGCCAGTGGAAATGATGCACTAGCTTTAAACGTTCTACTTATTTTCGATAACTAACTTTTTAAATTATCATATTTTTTTAAAGCTTTCTGAAACTTTAACTTTAGTTTTGAAAGCTAATTGATTAAATTTACTAATCTTCCAAAAATAATGTTAAATTAATCTGATTTACACAAGTATTACTTACTTATAGAATAAAACTTTTTAACTTTTCCACCGTATTTGAAATGTGTTGACAGATGAAAGATAAGTATATGACGATCACAAGTGACATAATTCTATCATTTTTTTCCTGTAAAGGGAAGAAACCCTCAAATACATAATTTCGATGCGTACATTAAAAGTTTATCATACAAAGAAAAAAAAACTTTAAGTTCACAAAAAAAGGAAATAAAAAATACGATGCCTAGATGATGTGTATTTTGGATTGGTAAGTATAGTTTTCACTTTAGAACCTACCAACCTAACGTCTACAAGTCTTGGAAATATTTTAAAAATATTTTTGAAAGTTTATAAATTATAAAAAAAAATAATACTTTTAAAATGTCATTATTAATTGGAATTTTTTTTTTTCTTCAGACTGTTTGAAATTTTATATTATTTATTGAAGGAATTAAAAGCTTATCTATTTAAATAGTTTTATTACATTTTTTAAATTTTTACTATTCGGAGCAGCTTTTCGGTAAAAGTAGCTAAATGGTATTAAAAATAATAGATGTTTTACATTCCACAATCTGCCTTGTGTTTTTTACCTAATAGAACCAAATTTGCGTACAGAATTTAATTTCTTCAAATTTCATGAATTTACGTGGAGGTGGGTAACAGATGTAAAAAAAAAAAAAAGAAAAAAAAATATTTTGTAAAAATTATTTCAAAAATAATTTAATTCATTCGTGAATGAAGCCTGAAATTTTCATAAAATCCGACTATTATTTGATTTTTGCAAGAATTTCCAAATTGTGTTTGTCGCCGGGGGAAAAAAAATGAGTTATGTAATATTACATTTTCAATTGTAAACTCGTATCGATTTGGCTTCCCGCTAACTAAAATCAAAACAAATTTTTTAACAAAATGTCGTATGTTTTCAAAAGGATTAAAAGATAATTAAATACTTTTTTTCCTCTTAATAATAACAAACATTTTGATGGAAAAAGTTTGGTCCTTTTTTTTTATTCATACTCTGTTTTTTCAACGATTTAGTGAAAGTACCTAAATTGGCCTGCACATTCGAAAAATAGCTCTTATAGCTTCTCCTACAAACGTAGATTCGATCCCTGCTAAAGGATACCTTTTTACTTGAATTTCTCGAATGCGAGCCCAATAGTCCTCTTACACTGTTTAATAAACAAATGCGGCTTCTATTTCAAATAAATACCCACTCTAATAACATTTAAAGTATTAAAAATGCCGGATGAAAAACAAAACCGTAAAATCTTTTGTAAATATTCAGTTATACAAAAAGAAAAAAATAACGCAAAGTGAGAATTTAATATATTACTATAAAGTTATATTGAGTGGGTACAAACCCTTCACTTGTTTTTTCTTTTATAGCGTGAAAGTAATGTCTTCTGTTGGTTGAGTGATCATAAGGTAAATTCTTTTTCGTAGTACTATAAAGCGTAGACCTTAATTAAGTCAGTTAATTGCTTTACTTGATACACGCTTGAGCAATCATGTCTCTTTTGAACCGTGGCAGATTTTTTTTGCAGTAACTTGCCATTTCTTTCTGTGGTAGACTGTCTTGCTATTCAACCCCATAGCTGGAGAGAGAAGAGATGGACTAATGCCCTTCTCTAGGATATTTATGCGCAAGCGAACGAAACTAATTCGACAGTTCGAATTGCCTTAATTGTCAAAGACAAATGCCTGCTCAAGCCAGTGATGCTCGGAGCCAATACCTCGATTGTAAGTCCCTAAGACTCCAATTGAGGAGCTTATTGGGTCTTCTACTAAGAAATGTGAGAAAGGAAAACGTCTTAAATGTGTAAAAACAGATGAAACATCAAATAAACACTTCATACAAATTAACCAGAGAACACTAACCATGAATATATAGTCAGTTAAGTGCCATACGTGATACACGCTTTGGCGATCATGTCTCGAAAGAGACATGACTGACTGGGCAGAAGATTATTCCACAGTAGGTTGCCATTACTTTCTGCGGTAGACTGGTCGCCAGCCAAGGTTATAAAACCCAATCTGTCCTATTATTTAACCCATAACTGGAGGGAAGAAACGGATTAGTACCTTTCCCAAGGGTATTTATGCATAAGTGAATGCAAGGAATTCAACTGGAATTGGAACTCGGCTCCCCGATTTCTCGAGTACCCAGCGAAAATGACATTTTAATTATAATTTAATTAAATTTTCAGTACCTGATTTTCTTACCTAATGTTTTTTAATTCTTACTAATGTTTACTCAAAGTACAAATTTTGAAGTGCCTGCATGTAAAATATTTCAAATAAAGATTTATATTTAATATTTTTTTGATATTTTTCAAAATCGGGTATGATATACCCATAATTAGTAGTGGTGTAACTTTAATTGACGGTTAGCGTTCCAGGGTTAAACATAAAATTCGTTTTTATTTAAGTTTTAACAGTATGATTCACTCTGTACAAGACCTGGGTGCCCTTCCAGTAAAGATTTACATTAAGGGGTAGTTTATATGTAAATGGGGGGGGGGAGATTACGGTTGACTCTTAGACTTGGACATAGCGTTTGGGGCGGGGAACATTCGCTTAGGAGTCTGTTCCATTGGGTAGTAATTTGCAGGAAGAAGTTGTTTGAGTGAGACTTCTCGCCGATAGAATACGTAGGGTAGTTTAATACTATGTAAGTGGTATGGCGGGTCCCAGCTGTGAAGGCCAGATGAAATTGGTTAATGTTTATAAAGTTCTAAACAAAAAATGTTCATATTTCGTTATTTCTTTATAAATTGTTAAATGATAAATATTGAATTGCATTAGTTAATTTCAAATTATATTAGATTTTAGAATGTTGCAAATGTAGTGGATAGCTGCTCGGACTGAGGAATGGGAGAGCCGAGTTCGAATTCTAGTCGAATTGATTACATCCACTTAAGTGCTAATACTTCTCTATCAAGTTATCGGTAAAATAAGACGGTCTGGGTTCTATAGCCTTGGGTGGTAACCGGTCTAGGAGAAGGAAAGAAATTCAAACTTGTTTGGAGAGGTTTGGGCTCCGTCGTTACATCTTATTCCGGGCACGTTTATCCATGTTTACCGATTAGGTCTTATTTTATTTTTAATCATCCGTTGTGTAATTTTAAACTTATCTTCCCACGGCCAAGATTTAAACATTGGCCATAACATCTGGCTTGGTTGTTATTTTTTTTATTAAACAAACTTTAATTTCCATACTATTGACTGCTTAGAAAAACTACAATATGCAAAAATCCTGCATTTATTTGACGGAAATAAAATTTCTCTTCATCTTACCATGTCTTAATCTTTCCTTTTGAAAATAAGATTCTTATTTCAGCACAAAAAAAAAATTTGTCGTCGCAATCTTGACAAATATCAAAGCCCGTATGAACGTTGTCGTCAGCATGCTGTCTTTTTATTTGCTTATTTTTTGTAACATTTTTTTTATTTATTTAATTGAATATCTAATTACATACAGATGTTCATATACACAATAATTAGTCGTTGGGTTACGATGTTAGCGTGTATTAAATCATGTTGGAGGTAAAAGACACGATAAATAAAACCTTTCTATAACCTGATCTCATACATAGAAGGTAATTAATTGTGACAATTCGTTTGTTTCGGAGTCGGAATTTGTGTACTGTGGGGACTAAATACACGGCTATGTCATTTTCCATTGGTTTTTACGCAGCTGCCACTTTGTTCGGGAAAATTTCTTTTCTAAATATTCAGACGAAAATGTGTATATGCAAAAAGTGGAACGGGAAGAAAAAGTTTGTTTAAAATCAGTAGACAGAAGCTCGGATTTATTTCTAAACGACCTCGGTTGAAAAATAAGATGACCGACTCCAAAGTTGGGTTGATTTTTTTTTTTTTTTTTTTTTTGTGTATGTCTCGTATAGTGACGTTATGTCTCATCTCTGTCATTGTGCACGTGTCACTGTGTCTCTCTATCACTTCCTCTGTGTGTGTCTCTCTCTCTGTTTGTCTCTGCCTGTGTGTGTGTGTCTCTCTCTCTGTTTGTCTCTGCCTGTGTGTGTGTGTCTCTCTCTCTGTTTGTCTCTGCCTGTGTGTGTGTGTCTCTCTCTCTGTTTGTCTCTGCCTGTGTGTGTGTCTCTCTCTCTGTTTGTCTCTGCCTGTGTGTGTGTCTCTCTCTCTGTTTGTCTCTGCCTGTGTGTGTGTCTCTCTCTCTGTTTGTCTCTGCCTGTGTGTGTGTGTCTCTCTCTCTGTTTGTCTCTGCCTGTGTGTGTGTGTCTCTCTCTCTGTTTGTCTCTGCCTGTGTGTGTGTGTCTCTCTCTCTGTTTGTCTCTGCCTGTGTGTGTGTGTCTCTCTCTCTGTTTGTCTCTGCCTGTGTGTGTGTGTCTCTCTCTCTGTTTGTCTCTGCCTGTGTGTGTGTGTCTCTCTCTCTGTTTGTCTCTGCCTGTGTGTGTGTGTCTCTCTCTCTGTTTGTCTCTGCCTGTGTGTGTGTGTCTCTCTCTCTGTTTGTCTCTGCCTGTGTGTGTGTGTCTCTCTCTCTGTTTGTCTCTGCCTGTGTGTGTGTGTCTCTCTCTCTGTTTGTCTCTGCCTGTGTGTGTGTCTCTCTCTCTGTTTGTCTCTGCCTGTGTGTGTGTCTCTCTCTCTGTCCCTCCCTTCATCTCTCTCTCTCTGTCCCTCCCTTCATCTCTCTCTCTCTGTCCCTCCCTTCATCTCTCTCTCTCTGTCCCTCCCTTCATCTCTCTCTCTCTGTCCCTCCCTTCATCTCTCTCTCTCTGTCCCTCCCTTCATCTCTCTCTCTCTGTCCCTCCCTTCATCTCTCTCTCTCTGTCCCTCCCTTCCCCTCCCTCTCTCTGTCCCTCCCTTCCCCTCCCTCTCTCTGTCCCTCCCTTCCCTTCCCCTCCCTCTGTCCCTCCCTTCCCCTCCCCTCTCTGTCCCTCCCTCCCCCTCCCTCTCTCTCTCCCTCCCTCCCCCTCTCTCTCTCTGTCCCTCCCTTCCTCTGTCTCTCTCTCTCGCTGTGTGTGTGTGTGTCTCTCTCTCTGTCTGTCTGTCTCTGCCTGTATGTGTATCTCTCTGTTTCTGTGTGGCTGCATATTTTTCTGTGTACTTTGCTGTAATTTGTAAACCATTCCGAAGTGCTATGCCTCTTTCAGTAGATGAGATTCATTACTCTCCACTGCTTCCTTTCCTTTTAGATCTGTAAACTGCATTTGTTTTCCGTGACAGGTCTTGCTCTCGTCGCCTTCACCATGTTTTTCTGATTCGTTTCTTCCCCCCCCCCCCCCCCGACTGGTTGATATCCTAGGCTTGATTTGGAGAGGCGGTGGAGACGCCCTTAATTCACGGCACCTCTATTGTGCGTTTAAAATTAAGATTCATCTGTAGAAAGGAATTTTGTACAAATCAAATTGTGAATTGTCGCGCGTCAATAGACGAAACTAACATTTTCCCTGATTCACACACACACACACACACACACACACACACACACACTGTATTTTAATCTGCGCTAAAAATTCTTTTCTTTCACATATTTTTCGCCTTTAAAGGCTATGGTTGTCTATTTAATGTTATTTGTCACAACCACCATTAAGGATCATTCTATTTAATTCCAACTTCTGCCATCCCGAACCCTTTATCGATCTTCAACTAACGCCTTTATTCAGAGCACCTCCTCCTCTTTCCCCAGCCTGACCATCTTGTTGTCGATACAAAGTTCAGGATTTCTTCATTTAATTAAGGGCATCGTTCTTATTCCTTCTCTTGAAAAAAAAAAAAAAAAAAAATTGGAGATGGAGTGGTCGATGGACTCATGAAAGATGAAAACTAATATAGCTTTCCAAAAAATAGAATAGTGTTATTTAAAATGCAAGAAAAGGCGGGTGAAATAAAGGCTAATAGTGTTTTCTTACTTTTGATGTTTTTTTTTCTCGGTCGTTAATGTGGTGACGACTTGTGTTGAATTAACAAAATAGAGGAGGAGAAATACTAAATATGCACTTACATTAAAAACTTCCACATCAATGTAATTGTATTGGTGGATGTCTCTTGGGATAAGTTAGGTTTTAGAAGAAATCTATTTTGAGATTCAACAAAACAATACTTACGTTTATATTACGTATATTTTATCAGTGAAGCTTTGATATTTTGTAATTTACTTTAAATATCCTCGAATTTTGAAGCCGTTAGATGTAACGCACTGATAATCCCCCCCCCCCCCAAAAAAAAAACACTTCAGCGCTAAATATTATCACAAACTTATATATATATATATATATATATATATATATATATATTTGATTGATTGTTTAATTACTTAGTTTCTGGTCATAAGATTAGACCAGTGCACATTTGTATTAAAGTGTTCAATACAATTATATTGGAGAACTTCTGAATGTTTTCCTTCTGTAAACGAGTTATTACGCGACCTCGGTTTCTACCATGAGTGGAGTCTTCAGACGATCTGCAAATCACCTGAACACATCACTCATGGTAGAAACCTAGGTCGCGTAATAACTCATTTACAAATGGAAAATATATATATGTGTATGTTTAGCCAAAGCTTATATATATATATATATATATATATATATATATATGTGTGTGTTTTGTGTTCGTAAAACTGTTTTTGATGCTTTCTGTGTTTAACACGGTGTTCAAATTGCAGCCAAATGACGTTTCTTGCGGGGGTGCGGTAGGGATTGAGAGGCGGTTAATCATAAACATTTTCGAAATTTTCTATCCTGCTGAACTTTTTCTTCGCCTTCTCGTTTCACTTTTCGTTCATGTTGTCTAATTTTATTAATTAAACCGAGAAAAAAAATTAATTACACTTACTTCAACTTTTAATTAATTTTGTTTCTACTTTCCCGCCCTACTCTAATCCCCTTTTTATATACAATCTCTACTCTTTCTATACCCATCATGCTCTCTCTCTCTCTCATATATGCACACACACACACATTTTCTTATCTTTATACTCCCTTTTATAAATCGCTATCCCACCGCTGTCCGACTTTCCTCCTCCTCTCCCTCTGTCCTCCCACTCTGCTCTCTGCTCCTCTTCTCTCTTCTCTCTTCTGCTCCTCTTCTCTCCTCTGCTCCTCTTCTCTCCTCTTCTCTCTTCTGCTCCTCTTCTCTCTCTGCTCTTCTTCTCTCTTCTGCTCTTCTTCTCTCTCTTCTTCTTCTTCTTCTCTCTCTCTTCTTCTCTCTTCTCTCTTCTCCTCTTCTCTCTTCTGCTCCTCTTCTCTCTTCTGCTCCTCTTCTCTCTTCTGCTCCTCTTCTCTCTTCTGCTCCTCTTCTCTCTTCTGTCCTCTTCTCTCTTCTGCTCCTCTTCTCTCTTCTGCTCCTCTTCTCTCTTCTGCTCCTCTTCTCTCTTCTGCTCCTCTTCTCTCTTCTGCTCCTCTTCTCTCTTCTGCTCCTCTTCTCTCTTCTGCTCCTCTTCTCTCTTCTGCTCCTCTTCTCTCTTCTGCTCCTCTTCTCTCTTCTGCTCCTCTTCTCTCTTCTGCTCCTCTTCTCTCTTCTGCTCCTCTTCTCTCTTCTGCTCCTCTTCTCTCTTCTGCTCCTCTTCTCTCTTCTGCTCCTCTTCTCTCTTCTGCTCCTCTTCTCTCTTCTACTCCTCTCTCCGTACGTACTATATCCTCCGAATTTTATCTCTTTCCCTTTCCCTCTTTAGTATATAAAATATTTTTAATTTGTTTAATATTCCAACTCCAGCACCGTCCTTACATTTGTCCTTGAATCATGTTTTCTTTGCATGAAATTTAAATTCATCCTCTTTCATTTACTCAATATCGATGAATTATTTGAGGTGTGAAACTGTTAGCCACTATGAAGTGTTTAATT
>JBBBDQ010001204.1:1507500-1557500 GCA_037127315.1 Ascarosepion bandense
CTTCTTTCTTCCTCTTCTCTCTGTCTCTCTCCTTTCTTCCTCTTCTCTCTGTCTCTCTCCTTTCTTCCTCTTCTCTCTGTCTCTCCTTTCTTCCTCTTCTCTCTCTGTCTCTCTCCTTTCTTCCTCTCTTCTCTCTGTCTCTCCTTTCTTCCTCTTCTCTCTGTCTCTCTCCTTTCTTCCTCTTCTCTCTGTCTCTCTCCTTTCTTCCTCTTCTCTCTGTCTCTCTCCTTTCTTCCTCTTCTCTCTGTCTCTCTCCTTTCTTCCTCTTCTCTCTGTCTCTCTCCTTTCTTCTCTTCTCTCTGTCTCTCCTTTCTTCCTCTTCTCTCTGTCTCTCTCCTTTCTTCCTCTTCTCTCTCTCTCTCCCTTTCTTCCTCTTCTCTCTCTCTCTCCTTTCTTCCTCTTCTCTCTCTCTCTCCTTTCTTCCTCTTCTCTCTCTCTCTCTTTCTTTCTCCTTCTCTCTCTCTCTCCTTTCTTCCTCTTCTCTCTCTCTCTCCTTTCTTCCTCTTCTCTCTCTCTCTCCTTTCTTCTCTCTTCTCTCTCTCTCTCCTTTCTTCCTCTTCTCTCTCTCTCTCCTTTCTTCCTCTTCTCTCTCTCTCCTTTCTTCCTCTTCTCTCTCTCTCTCTCCTTTCTTCCTCTTCTCTCTCTCTCTCTCTCCTTTCTTCCTCTTCTCTCTCTCTCTCTCTCCCTTTCTTCCTCTTCTCTCTCTCTCTCTCTCTCCTTTCTTCCTCTTCTCTCTCTCTCCTTTCTTCCTCTTCTCTCTCTCTCTCTCTCCTTTCTTCCTCTTCTCTCTCTCTCTCTCTCTTTCTTCCTCTTCTCTCTCTCTCTCTCTCTTTCTTCCTCTTCTCTCTCTCTCTCCTTTCTTCCTCTTCTCTCTCTCTCTCTCCTTTCCCCCTCTTCTCTCTCTCTCTCTCCTTTCTTCCTCTTCTCTCTCTCTCTCTCTTTCTTCCTCTTCTCTCTCTCTCTCTCCTTTCTTCCTCTTCTCTCTCTCTCTCCTTTCTTCCTCTTCTCTCTCTCTCTCTCCTTTCTTCCTCTTCTCTCTCTCTCTCACTTTCTTCCTCTTCTCTCTCTTTTTCGCTACCAGATTATTTCCTGTTTCTCAGCTTGTTATCTACTCTTCCCTTTTTCTTTCTATCCTCCTCTTCCTCCTACTCTTTGTTTACTTTCAATCATTTCCGTATGACAAAACACGCACCTGTTCAGCTTTTCGCTAATTGCTATTCGCCTACATTTAATTACCGTGCGCCCAATGACGCCAAAGGTGAATGGGACGGGGGGTACTTTAGGTCGGGTTGGGCTTATTAAAGAGTGGGTGGGAAACTCATAAAGAACAAAAGACTCTAATACACGCGCACATCCTAAATTCAGGGACACACACACACACACACACACACACATTTCGGGCTTACCATAAAAAAGGTAGCATCAGCTACACATTTCGAAAATTAATTGAAGACATGTCTGTTCTCGTAAACACACAATGGATTTGGTTGTTTGTAGAAAAGTCAGCCAGTGGCGACAAAAAATAGGGAGATTACACGATGCTATGTATTTCTCTTGGTGTATATGCGAGCTGAGCGTTTACTTCACTTTGTTTTCCCTGGCACAAGGCCATAAATCCAGTGTTCCCACTGATGAGAAAATTATCGCACATCTTTCTTCTGGCTTTTTTATATTTTGCAAAAAGGTTATTCCAACACCAGAATTAATCTAAAAAGAATTTCAGATTAAAGTTAAATTGCAATTGTGTGTATTTGATTTTCTAAGCACCGCTTAGATGTGGCACAAGGTTTAGTTTGAGGATCGAACTCACTACTCAGTTGTATTAGGTTCCAGCGAGTCTAGCTTACTGACCATTACACGGCGTTGAGTTGCCCACGTCTCGTGTAAACCTGGGATTGAATAGACATAGGTTTAAAACAATTTGATGAATCTTGTTTTTGTTCGTAATGTGTCCTTTCATGATGTGGGCGAACATGTCCTCCAATTCCCTATCCTTTTATCGATTTTGCCACTTTGATTTCTCCCCTTTCCAACCATCCATCCGCATATTCTTGTTAGGTAGGCTGTTTATTTTCTGTTCTTTTCTACTGAGCTATGCCTTAGGTGTGTCACATTTTCCAATACTTTCTTTACTATTTACATTATTCGGACTATTGTCTATTGTTTATACGATGTTTTACCTGACTCTCTAAGTTATTTGTTCACCACTGCTGTAGCCTGGTATTGAACTCACAACTCTAACAAACGCCTATATTCACTGGGCTATGTGTTCTTAAGGACAAGAACAACTGAATTTTTGGGGACTTATATACCTAATGTTCAGTAGTACTACCTCATCTCAGAAATATAAACAAATTTTCTAGTCATTTATTTTATATACGGTACAGTTTACAATAAGTTTTCAAAACTAATAAAACAGCACACAATCAAATTTGAGGCGTAACTGCAAAATACAGTTGCTAGTTCAAAACTTTTGTCGTATAACTTAAGTTTTTAGTCAACGCCTCAATTTCTAAGCCTGAGTGCTCCATGGACAATTCAGTGGTGTATTTGAGATTTTAAACCTACATTTGAATTGTATAACGACAGACACGTAAGGTTGGCTGGAAGAGACAACAGTGGCTGTAACATTTTGGTTCGAATAGTAAAGTATGTAAGAATCTATAAACACAACATGCAAATGGTACTCGCAAAAATACCCGACGTTAAGCTGTATAGCCGTTTCTCTGAGACATTTGCATGTGCATTAACAATACTATCGTTAAAAAGAGCAATTTGATAGTTAAAAACTTTTCTTGTCTTTTTACTTTATAACCGACACCTTTTATAATGTACAGGGTGATTGAAAAGTAACTTTATTTTAAAATACTTCATGGACTATAATTTTTACGAGAAAAGTATGAGAGGAAAGCGTTTATTTGTTGGTTTGTTTTATGGCATATCAACCTAGGTGGGTCATTTATTGCCAACTAAATTTTATTTATCGCTGGTAATACTTCTTTCTTTCAACAATTTATTGTTGTTTTTTTTTTTTTTTGTGTCTAGTAATACTTTTTCTTTTAAAGTATCAAGATTCATTAAGATTTTTAACCCATAACTGGAGGGAAGGGACGGATTAATACCTTTCCCAAAGGTACCAGTGCTTAAGTGAATGCAGGGTATTTAACTGGAATTCGAACTCTGCTCACCGATTTCTCTTTCCGAGGTGATATCCCCTACACTACAACGCACATCTGTCACTAAACGCTTCCAGCACCTGGTTTTCCAAAGCGGTCTTAACTTCGGTGATTGCACGAGAATCGGTGTATTCAACATGTTATGGCCGTAAGCCGGAAAGTGTTTAGCCTGATGTTTTCATTCGCTACCAGTTTCTTGAGCCGCCCAGGAATCGCATCCAATTAACCAGGAATTCTTATGGTATGGAAGACATAACTTCTTGTATTAGCCCTTCAAGTTCTCCAAAAGTATTTAAAGGAGCAAGTCTGCTATGCTAACCCCAAAGAAAAACGTCAAAGGGTGTTAAGTTAGGACTCTTGGCTATCCACTCATACATAAATTAGGGAGTTAATTTTCAAACACCCTGTATAATATTTAAAACTCACCATTAAAATTACCAACATAGCTTTCTTCCGGTTACTAACAAGTAACTTACAGGTTTAGAGGGAGATAACTCATGACTACCAAAAGAGGCTTACCGCAAGGAATAACTATCATATACCCAGTGATTGTAATAAAGGGTTCAGTTCGAAATTCTTGAAGAAGGTCGGAGAGTACAACGGCAGAAACGTACAAAGATTCGGACAATATTCCGAATAATGTAATTGTAAATAGTATTAATTGCAATAGTATTTTTGATGCACAAATCTAGGATAGTGTACCGGATTAATTGGAAAAAAAAAAAAAACTGGGCCCGTTCAACGTCGGGTATAATATTTCAGGTTGTTTGTGTCAATTGTTTATTAAATCTTACATAACTTGAATATTTTCCCGTCTTCCTCGCATCTTGTCCATGTCAGTTAAGTGATACACGCTTGGGCGATCATGACTGGGCAGAAGATTATCCCTCAGTAGGTTGCCATTGCTTTCTGCGACCAAGGCTATAGAACCCATATTTAACCCATAACTGGAAGGAAGAGACGGATTAATACCTTTCCCAAGGGTATTTGCGCGTAAGTGAATACAATGGATTCAACTGGAATTCGAACTCGGCTCCCCCGTTTCTCGTTCCGAGCCGATATCCACTGTACCACAACGAACATCTTGTCCATAATAGATAATAATACGAGTAAATATTCATGTTGTAATTCAAAGCGCCTTTGATTTGATTTAGCTTTTTTTTTCTTTTTTTTTTTTTCTTTTTTTTTTAGCTTTATTTTTCCTTTTATTTAATCTGCGATTTAAATTTTTTTTATTTATTTACGCATTGTGTGAAAGTTGGAACATGTTTTCAACTAACAGTCTGCTCACGATTAATTTGTCTAACACATAATAAGCGAGTAAGTGTTTTACATGCGCGCCACACCAACCTCTCTCTCTTTCTCTCTCTTTCTCTCTCTGTCTCAAGCGTCGATAAAAATCATTTTAGCAATTTTTAATTTTTTGTTATTTACAAAAGTCATTTCTCTCATTATGACACTTTTATCTGTATTTTTTCTTTTCTTTTTTTTTTTTTTTTATGGCTTATATACGTACACACGTAAGAGAATTCTCAGATTTGTTCCCTTTTAATGAGGCCATCTCCAACCCGTCCTCCCATCCCGACCCGTCTGCCAAATTTCGTCTTTTCGCTGTTCGTCATTCTCGCTATGGCCTCTTTTCTGTAATCACTGGCATTTGCGAAATTTTTCCTTACCTTTCTTCTCACTTCTTTGCCATTTACAATGCCTCAAACGTTCGGCAGAACCAATTATATCGTTGACGTAGAAAGTTTACTCCATTTCCCTCTCTCTGTTCTCATGTTTGTTGTGGGACGGATACTTTATCTTTAATCTGTGAATCTATTTATAACATCTGATAACTCTGAGTTGGGGATTCGACCATACATCGTCGCATTTCTTTAACATCACTAACTCCCAAGGTAACTACTAACTGTAGTCATTTACATACCTTAATATTCAGACCGGTGTGGACATATTAATTTTTACAAAAACTAGTCTTTCAAATTTTCGTCTCTTTCTATCGTATATACAATCTCACTTTATGTTTAAAGCTTCACAAGTACACCACTGAATTGTCCATGAGGTTTTGGAATTGAAGCGTTGGTTATGATACTCCAAATTTTTAGCCTTTTTTAAGATCTAAAACAAGGTTTAATTTCAGGTTACCGCGGTGTGGTGTTCTAGTTAACAAGCTAGAACACTTACGACTGAGTAGTGAATTGAATCCTCACTAGGTGCCCCATATTTTCTGCCTTGTCACATGTAAAGAAGGTTGGGTCACTATGTCGATCCAGGATGTTTTTTCCACCTGAATCCATCCTGCATATATACAAGTCAACCATCCGTCCGTGCATGGAGTACTGCTGCCATTTATGGTCAGGTGCCCCTGCCGTTCTCCTCAGTGTTCTTGACAAGCTCCAAAGGAGAGTCTGTAATGTGATAGGTACTGATCTGGCGACTCGACTGCAGCCACTTTCCCATCGTCGAAATGTGGCCTCCCTCTGTCTCTTCTATAAATACTTTCATGGCTTCTGCTCGGATGAGCTTAAGTCACTGATGCCTCCTCAACAGGTGTTTACCCGTGCAACCAGACTGGCAACTGGGTCCCACCCATTCACAGTCAGGTTAGCCAAATGCAGACGACAATTCTACTCCTGCAGCTTCCTCTCTCGCACTTCCCGCCTGTGGAACTCACTCCCGTATTCTTGCTTTCCTGACGGCTACAACCTCCAGAAATTTAAATGCAAAGTTAATACTCATCTACTAACCACTGGCCTCTAGCTCTCTCCCCTCCCCTGTATAATCTTCACTTTCTCTCCTCCTATGTATCTGCCATTGCACCTGCTTTCTCAGCTTTCTATTGTTCCTTTCTAACTAGTTTGTACTCCTCCCTCTTTTCTAATTAATCTTTTTACATTTATGTAACCCCCTGCACATCAGTGGCGTTTCCGTCTTGCTCGGGGTGAAATGATTAAAAACAAATGTAGGATTTGTGTTGTGGTGCAGTAGATATCGACTCAGAACGACAAATCAAGAAGCAGTTTGAACTCCTTGCATTTACTTTCACACACCCTTGGGAAAGGTATTAATTCGTCTCTTCCCTCTAATTATGGATTAAATAAGACATTGGGTTCTATAGCCCTGGCTGTCAACCAGTCTACTGCAGAAAGCAATGGCAACATACTGCGGGATAATCTTCAACACAGTCAGTGATATCTCTTTCGAGACAAGATCGCCCAAAGTGTGTATTACGTAAGGCACTTAACTGACTGTCACATCTAACCTACATTTAAAAAAATCACTGGTCACCTCGGCTGAAGTAACGATTAACAAGCCTGTTTCGTGGGAACAATTACGACTGTGTAGTGGAATTGATCTCCACTGGATGCCCATACTTTCAGCCTTGCGCCACATCTAAGGTTGAATTGCTGTGGTGGCGTCTCTAAAAATTTTAAATGTATTTTACTGCATGTGTATTAAAATACCAAAATTGCCCTTATTTTTATTTATTTTTTTGTTTACCCATCAAAATAAATGAACTCAATGTAAGGAAAAAGCCAACGTTTATTTTGTGGAGAAACTGGGAGAAAGGAAACAATGTTAATTGCACAATCATATTTGCAGCAATTTGACAAATGTTCTGGCCGCAATCAAATACAGACTGTATCTGCATTTCTTGAATCGAACAGAAATTTATGACATTTTACTTTGGGTAATGGGGAAGCAAAACGAGGCCCAAAGATCTATAATGATAATATTAATAAAATTTGCAAAGACCTCTCTTAAAACATATCGAACCTGGAAACAATTCATGAGGTGTCCACCATTCAATTCATGAGTAACTAGGCAGGTGTTCTAGTATTGGCGCCTTTTGCCTTCTGGAGTAGACTGGTTGTTAACCCATGCTATTAAACCCAGATTGCAATGCTATTCAACCCATAATCGGGAAAGGAAAGATATGGATACATACCTTTCCTAAGGATATTTGGGAGGGAGTAAATGTAACAAACCCAAGGGTAAAAAATCAGGAAAAAAATACAAATGAAGTGGGTACGAAGATGTACGCCGAGGTGCAGTGGATATCGGCTCAGAACAAGAGATCGGAAATCTTAGTTCAAATTCCAGTTGAATTCGTTGCATTCACTTACGCGCAAATACCCTTGGGAAAGGTATTAATCCGTCTCTTCCATACAGCTATGGGTTAAATAACAAGACATATTGGGTTCTATAGTCTTGCTTGGTAACCAGTCTATCGCAGAATGTAATGGCAACCTATTGTGGAAAAATCTGCCAAGTCAGTCATGTCTCTTTCGAGATATCACGTATGGCACTTAACTGACTGACAAGGAAATAGTAAAGCATGAACTTTGCAAAATATGTGCAACAGCATTTGGTATCACCATTTTACTACCCAAACTAAATCCATCACGGATCCATTGTCTTGCTTAGTAACCCACCACTTTTGAGTATGAACTTATTTGCTTGCTGTCCAAAGTATACCAGCTGTCGGATTCATCTCCATAGGCATTTTAGATATGATAATACAATCAATTAAAATATTTGTGGTATTATTGAATACTGCTGCTATAGCTGACCGGGTGCCCCTGCTATCCACTTAGGGGTCCTTGACAAAATTCAACAGAGAATCTGTAATTTGATCGATCTCGACTTGGCAGCTCAGATACACTCACTCTCTCACTGGCGTGATGTGTCTTCCTTGTGCCTCTTCTACAAATACTTTCACGGTTTCTGCTCCAATGAACTTAGCTCCCTGTTGCCCCCTATATATGAAATTACTCGAGACACAAGATTAGCAACTAGGTCCCACCCTTTAACAGTAAAACCAATAAAATGTAAACGCAACTTCTACTCCAGAAGCTTTTTCCCTCCCATTTTCCGACGGTGGAATTCCCTTTCGTTTACTTGCTTCCCTGACAGCTACAATCTCCAGGAATTTAAATGTAAGGTCATCTCTTATCTCACTGACTAGCATCTTTTTCCCATGCTCCTTTCTCCGCCTACGCCTGTCTCGTCACACTTGTATTTTCAGCCTTCTCATACCCACTTCCTGACACCCCTCATAACCTGTTTTTATTTCTCATCTCTTTTCTCCTATGTAACCCCCTGCGCACCAGTGGCTTGGGGCGAAACGATTAAAAAAAATCACTAAAATAGCCCTAAACATTTTCGTACAGATGTACAATATCAAATTTCCAGACAGGTTAGCTTTAGCATGAATTTATGGTACTCATGATGACTTGGAATTTTTTTCACATCTCCCTTCCCGATGAATCTCTCAATTTAATAATTTACTTTGATTCTTGTTTTTGCTTTATTACATACGAGTTACAGTCAGATGAGCAAAATTACGTTCATCGTTCATCAACTTATTTTTGCCTTGGTTTCCCATCGTAACGAAATCACAAGAGATTGTGGTTCAATGTTTTGGCCACTAATCTTTTGTTTAACGAACTATTGTTTTTATACTATGTTTGTTATTGTAGCAATGACTTAAAATTTTGTCGATTAGCCGTCTCCACGCTCCCTTGCAAAACATACACGCGACTCTGGCCCTTTTCAGTCGCCGAGGTTTGTCACTTCTACAGTTATGTGATATATAGAGATACATATTTTATTCAAGATACGTGTGGGAACTAGTTAAGAACTTCATAGTCTTTGAGGTATTTTGGTAGTTGTAGTAAGAATGTTAAGCAAGAATCTTGTTTTGGTGCAAGGAATATCGTATAGTTTATTTTGATAAGTGATTGTGGTTAGCTAAGTTTAAGATTGCCATTTCCTATTTCAACAGAAATGTTATTTTTCTCTAGAGTATCTACTTAGTTTCGTATCTGAGAAATTTATTCTTCGTCCGGCATCTTTTTACTCTTACAAACGTTATTATAATGAACACTTCGTATTTAAAATATCATTTTTTGATTTATTAAACTGTTTTTTACAAAATCCAATTTTAAATTAAACACTAGTATATTTATAAACTTTGGAATAAAAAAAATTTAAATTATTCTGAAAAGAGAATATTAAAAACAAAGAATGAAAAACAGTGAAACGAAGAATTTTTTCTTACCTACTACTAGCTGAAGTTTCTGAGACATGCAGTGAGAAAGGAGGGCTTGGAGAACCTGATACTAACAGGCCAGATAGAGGGGAAAAGAGACAAGGGAAAGCAACGGATAACATATTTGAAGGACCTAATCAGGTTGATGATGGAACGAGGGTTGCATAGAGTAACAGGGCAAAGCGTGCTAAGAGCCACCAGTGATGGGGAGACGTGGAAAGCCATGATTGCCTACGTCCTGAAGGGACAGGGCACAGAAGAAGAAACTGTTATGTCTATCAGCCTGTGCTACGTTGTTGAATTTCTGATTAATTACCTTGTTTATCCGAAATTAATGGGTTTTTTTTTTAATATTTTCCTTATTAATAAAATTAATTAAAGAAAAGTTTGAATTTTTTTCTTTTCTGTATTTGATTTTGTTAAATCGCTGAATAATTTTTTTTTTCAAAATGTAACACTGTTTTTTTTTTTTTTTTTTTTTTTTCTAGGGGAAATTAAATTAAATTTTTTAAAAAGAAAAATGAATTTAATTAAACAGCCGATCGATATGCAATTCGCAATTTTTCCGGTATTTGTTCTGATGTCTTAATTAAATTCTTTCTGTTTAAACCCTAAAGTTTTGTTTTACTGTGAAAATCCGATGGAAACGGTGTCTTAATAGAAGTTGCTAACCTCCCACCCCAACAACCTGATTCTTTAAAATCAAGCCACCTTTTGAAAATATTTTCATTCAATAAAATAATCGTAAAGTTTCCCCAAAAGAAAATCTATAAAAAATAATTGCTCTCGCGGAGCTGTAATCAACGGTATTTTGTGTGCTTTTTGAATTAATGGTTAACGAGCTTGTGTAGTAGTGTATTTCTTAAACATTTACAGCAGGATCGTTCACTTTCAAGTTTAATCGTAAAACTCGACTACCATTCCTTTTTACAAATTTATTTTCATTCTCTTTTCTTAGTGCAAAATCCGTTGTTTTTTACCTGTAAATAAAACCCCTTCTTAAAATTGTTGAATATCTGTCTTTATTTCTGAGATGAGGCATTTATTGTAAATATTTACACTATTCTTGTCATATTCACAACGCTTCGGTCGTCTTCAGGTGATATACTTGGAATTTAGAACTTAACCCCCTTTTTAGTCCCCCCGGACTAGATTGATTTAATTTCACATGTCATGCCTTTGGATATGTTTCAGTTTATTTCCCATTGATATCTCAACTATCCATTTTTTTTCTCTTCAACGTGGCCAGGTATTGAACTCACAACACCTTCGGTCAAGTCTCTTCTGGATCAAGCAACTGACACTTTTATCCACTTAGAGAAAACGTAGTGAATATGACAAAGATTAGGTCAACAGTTCGAATAATGTAGATTATAATACTTCATCTCATAGCGACAGACCTTAAAGAAGGCCGGAGGGTGCAACGGTTAAAACGTCGTGAATACGGCAATAAAAATGAAGACAGCAATCCGAATAATGCATAGTTTAAATAAGTTTTTGAAGTTCCAAAATTGAGACGATAATTATTTATGAAACAGTCAGTCAAGTGCCATGCGGGATACACGCTTGGGCGATCATGTCTCGAAAGAGATATGACTGACTGGGCAGAATATTATCCCGAAGTAGGTTGCCATTGCTTTCTGCGGTAGACTGGTTGCTGACCAAGGCTATAAAACGCAATCTATCCTATTATTTAACCCATAACTGGAGGGAAGAGACGGATTAATACCTTTTCCAAGGGTATTTGCGCGTAAGTGATCAACTGGAATTCGAACTCTGTTCCCCGATTTCTCGTTCCGAGCCGATATCCACTGCGCCACAACGCACATCATTTATGAAACAGTCATCTTAAAAGTTTTATTATTGGAAACCTGTTATTTATATTATCGTTTAGTTTCAAAAACATGTCACTTTTGAAACTCACCCAAGACAAGGTCCAAGAGTCACTCAAAATAGTGCTACTCAATGAGCTATTTTATATGAACGCGAGAGGAGGAAATAGGAAGTGAGAGTTACAAGGAAATAGTGGATATATAACGATTGACTCTAGAGCTGAAGAAGTTAAGATTGTAATCTTCGAAGCACCATTTAGGCGGAAGTCTGTTTCACAAAGTAGCAGATCTTGGAAATAAGCTTCGTAATGGAATGTCCTTCTAAACAAAAGGTATACGTAGGAAATTGGGGTGATTCAACCCTACGGATGCAACAAGGTGGTTTTTGGTTGTAAAGGTCTAAGCTGGTAGTATTAAAGACTAAAGCTCGTTGGAACATTTGCCATGGAAGCAGTGATAGGCCTGTAACTTTGAGTCTGTGGGGAAAGAGGCTGTTTAGTAGAAAATAAGTAATCTCCGATAAGGCTGGGTAAACAATTACGAACTCTGTCAACGCTGGTAAATGACGATAGATAGCTCCAGCTCAATTATGGCGGTAAATTACATCCGGCAGCAAGACCTCTGATTGGGAGGTTGTGAGAAGCATGGAACCACCTCTTAATTGCTGCTGTTCCCAGATCCACCCTAACACGGTGTGGTAGCACCTGTTAGCTATGGGCAAATAGTTAACCCCCAAACTGGGGTTAAAACACTATGAAAGTATAAAAATACTTTTATAGAAATATATACATAGAAATAGACTTTTATAGAAACACATACATTTTTGAAGAAAAAAATGTTTTCAGCAAAACATTTTTGAATACAAAACTAGAAGACATGTTTTCTAAAAAAAAAAAAAAAGGAAAACAAAAAATTTTCCCCCAACCTCTTTAGTGATGGTTCATATATGAGAGTTCCACTTGGGGTCTGGGGTGATTTTGACTCCCAGGAGGCATTCAAGGATCTCTAATTAAATGCTGGGGAGATTAAATTAAATTACGCGTTCCACGCTTGTTGCCTTATACCAGATTGATTTGCAAATATCTACATTGTATGAAGACAAATAATATCCCGAAAATTCTAAGATTTCCGCTTCAGTTATGCCATACTACATACAACGAATTCTGGCCAAAACCTTCTTATGGATGAACTATATGTGCATTGTGGTGCAGTGGGTATAGACTCGGAACGAGAAATCAGAGCCAAGTTCGAATTCCAGTTGAATTCGTTGCATTCATTTACATCCAATATCCACTGCATCAAAAAGTACATCAAAATCTACGTATGATGCTTGCTTTTTTGGCGGGTTGGGTCTCTCATTTAAGATTTATTTGAATTGAATCATGTTTAACTACTGTTGCCATTTAGTGACTATTGTGTCAAACAGGGTGTTTACTATGGTTTGTGTAACCCGACTGTCAAGCTTAAAGCACACTAAAATATTTAAGTGATGGGGGTTTAAAAGAGTTGACATAAAATCACAGTAATTGTTTCAACTTGTTTGCACTCATTGAGGGGTGAAAATTGATGGAAAAATGAAAAAAGGTTTTAATTTCATGGGCAAAAATTTACCACGTGGAAAGAGAACTAGGTTCAGAAAAAATATTCGTCAGATATCTATCTATACCTTTCCCTGTCCATATCTGTCATCAGTCTCTCTTTTTGTGTGTGTGTGTAAGAGACAGACTAGCAACGGCTAAGCAATTTCTGTCTTCAAGACTTAATCTTGTTGACCAACATTATATCCATTGTGGCTTTCACTAAGAAAACATTCGTTTTGCCTTGTTTGCCTCTCTCGTTTCAGTCCCTCTTTGGACTGTCACCACAACCTCTCTCTCTCTCGTGTAAATTTCTGCTTCCTCATGGTAAATTAATTTCTTTTTACAATTTATTTTGAGTAAACAGTCATTATTAAAGCCAGTAGTACAGACAGACTGACACTTTTTCCAACTTCTTTTTTTCTTTATACCGGCCATAGACTCTAGACCGCCTTAAAGTCAAATGTTTATTTAAGTCGTCTCAGGTAGGAAAAAATGTTTTCAAAGACTTCATGTCTGGTCGCCATGACACGTTTCTTTCCGAGTTTTCTCTTTCGACGTTTTACATTTTTTTTTTCCGCGTCGTTGTTATGTCTTTGTTTATTGTTTTAGTTTCTTTGTCCTTGATATTTCTCTCGAACTCAATCCAGTTTTGTAACGACGACAGTTTTTGACATTACTTAACTTGACTGGTTTGCTCGTTAAATAAAATATGGCAAATTTTTGGCGATGAATTATTTATATAAATTAGCATTCATCAGGGTGTGTACCTCCGCTTTTTCGTGACAATTTACGATACCTAAGTTTTAAAATGAAGATTATTTTTAAAGCTTTCATTGAAAACTAAAGGATTAAATTTACTATTTCCATTAAGCAAAATGCTCTGTAGTATATTTTACAAACAGAAATTGATTGGAATCGATTTTTCCTCCCTCCTCCCCGCTAAAATAGCTGACTAGCACTCTTAAATTAGCCGTTTTTCATCGCAATGTAATTTTCTTTATTAAAAAATCTTCCAAAAGTAAAATGCTTTTGTGAAACTTAAAAAAGAATTAAAGTAAATAATTTTTATTTATTTTTATTTTATTTAATTTTTTTTTTTTTTTTTTTTTTTTTTTTTTTTTTTTTTTTTTTTTTAGGTTAAAAAAAAGTAGTTAAACAATGTTAAAATGGACAATGGTAGCGATTAACGTATGTTTCAACACCCGACAAACATCTGTTAAGCATTGATAAGCTATTTACATGTTTATTACTGTCTTACACAAACTTTCTGTTAAAACATAATTTAACGAGATAACAGATGAATGCTTTTTTATATAATCTTAAGTACTCAATAATAAATGTTGGAAATATTCTCCTTAATCTAATTTTAGAAATATTGACTTCAAATTTGCTATAGTCATCAATCTCATATTCTGATAGTGTCGTGTATAGTCGTCCATACTTTCAAAATGGGCACGTTTTATACGCATAAAAATAGACAATATTTTAAAAATATTGGTGCGTGATTATTTGTATTCAGCTTCTCAATTTTCGATTAGTAGATAGTCTTGTCTTAATAACCTAAGACAGTTTTCAAGACTTTTTTAAATAAATTTTAAGAATTTTATTATTATAATTAAAAAAAGTGGAAACAATTGTTCTAATTTATTTTGCATCGGATTTTTTTTTTTTACACATTGTCTTTAATATATATTATTTATAAAAGCAATTAAGACTATCCAATTAAATAAAGTTACAGCTTTTTTGCATTTTTTTATTTTACTATTCGGAGTAGATTTTCGCGAAACTGGCAACTGTTTGTAAACTGTTCATTTTATTTTATTTTTTATCATTGTTGTTGTTGTTCTTCAAGGTGTTCTGCGTTTAACTAATAAAACAATGTTTGCAGACAATTTAATTTCTAGAAATTTAATGAAATAAAATTGGGGGTGGGAGGAGTAGCAGATATTAAAAGATATATATTTTTTACCAAGATTTTATAAAAAATTATTTTATTCATTTGTGAATAAATCTTGGAAGTTTTTTTTATTAAAATCCGATAATTTGATTTTTGCAAGAATTTCCAAATTAATGTGTTTTTCACCGGAAAAAAAAACCCCATAATTTGCTTTGGTCCCACACTTACGCGCGGAAAAAGAAAAGTTTTAATCAAAATTTTGAACGTGTTAGAAAAGATTTTATATATATGTATATGAAATATTTGGTCTTTCCGCTTAAAAAGCGTTTTGACGAAATGCATAAATTTTTAAAGTTTTTTTTTTTTTTTATCATGCTCTGATGATTTTTAACGAAAAAGTAGAGGTACCTACATTAGATTTTCTTGAAGCCATGTCATTTGTCAAAATCGAAAAATACTTTTTTTTTTTTTTTTTTCCATTTGTTTGATTCGGAGAAATGTCATGATGTCATGTCTAATAAATGGCGAATTTATAAAAAAATTTTCTCCAGTAAAAAAAAAAATTCGTAAATTCGTACTATTATGAATGGTGGGATGGGGGACAATATCAGTAATATTTTATTATCAATGACGTAAACACAGTTTAGACTTTAATTTGTAAATGAGTGGGCCATTCGATCAAAAACGACGTAAAATATTTATATAAATTGACGGCAACACACACACACACATATATATATATATATATATATATATATATATATATATATGAATCTATTGAGTATCTTACATTAAAACAAAAAGCAATACCCCCTCGAGCGTGACAGGAGGAAAATATATAAACAGAAAACGGACTTCATTATAAAACAGAGGAGATATATATATATATAGGTGTGTGTCTGTGTGTGGATTCTTTGCAAAATAATAATAATAATAAAAAGGCACTGTTAAAGAGTAAACATCAACAGGAGCTTACATATATAGTCATATCGCCCCAAGCAATGCAGTTTACTGCCACTGGTGCGCAGGGGGTTGCTTGGCGTTATGAGAAAGTGGGTAAGAGAAGGATGACAATACTGATGAGTGAGATGAACAAAGAAAGAAGCATGATAGAGGATGCAAGCCAGTGAAATGTCCATTGATTTCAGATTTAAATTCTTCGAAATTGATGCTGCCGGGTAAGCATGTAAACGGAATGAAATTCAACAGGCGGGAAGTGCAAGAAAAGAAGCTTCTGGAGTATAAGTTGCGTTTCCATTTTATTGGTTTCACAGTAAAAGGGTGGGACCTAGTTGCTAATCTTGTGGTTCGAGTACTCATACATAGGGGGCACCAGTGATCTAAGTTCATCGGAGGAGAAGCCGTGAAAGTATTTGTGGAAGAGACACAAGGAAGCCACATTACGCAGGTAAAAAAGTGACTGTATCTGAGCTGCCAAGTCTGGATCGATCACATTAAAGATTCTCCGTTGGGTTTTTCTCAAGTACTCATAGTTGATAGCAGGGGTACCCGCTCAGATATGGCAGCAGTATTCAACATAACTGGTAGTAAAGAGAATTAACTGAGCCGACGCTGCCTCACTATTGTCTGTCTGTGTGCGCCTCTCTCTCACCACGATAGGGGGGGATATTTAATTTGGAAATGAGTTATTTCAGCAACCTAGGTTGAAACCTTTCTGTATCTTTGGTCGCTTTTGAACTGGTTTTTCCGTTTTTCAAACGTACAAGCAGGGATTTTTTTTTTCTTTTACTGGTATTTTCAAACAACCGAAAATATTCAAAATTTGGAAGGAGTTATTCAAAGATCCTACAACGCTTTCATCCATGTTTGTATGGTCCGATTATATAGGTAGGATTACATCTGGACATAATTTGGGGTCTACAAAGACAGTTTTGAAATCAGATGGAATAATCATAAATCTACATGTAAAGTGGAAAATCTAAAAAATTGTAACAAACTGGCTAGCCATTTGTAGAAATTAAAACTGATAAATGGAAAAGATCCTGATATAACTTGGAATATAGTTAAAATAGCCAAACCATACAACCGTGGCAATCTATGCAGATAGTGCCAGGAGGAAAAGTTAGCTCCAAAACGAAAACAAATTATCAAATGAAAGATCGGAAATTATATCCAGATGTAAAAATCTTGTCGGCATTAAATAATCTATTGAGGTTGATAAACCTTAAAACGAAATAAACCAAACTATCTTCTGCTACCAAGACAGAAAATAGTTTGCTTTTAAAGCTATACCCTTTCTCAGTCAGTTAAATACCATACGCGATACATGCTTGGGCGATCATGTCTCCGAAGACTAGGCAGAAAATTTTTTCGCAGTTGGTTGCTAACCAAGGCTATAGAACACAATCTGTCCTATTTAACCCATAGCTGGAGGGAGAGGTGACGTATTAATGTTTCCTAAGAGTATTTGCGCAAATGCAACTGAAACTTTGCTTTCCGATTTCCCATTTTGGTTCGATATGCAACATAGCGCACACCCTTTCCTTTCTCAACGAAAAATAAAATGAACTTGAAATTTTGGTGTGTATTTTTTACTATGTTCTCTTTTGTGTGTTATATAGCACCGATTATGATTTAAGTCGAAATCTTGGTCTATATGGTGCCTTATGGTGCCCTACCTACATTGGAATGAACTCTTCCTCCTTCATAAGAGGCTCATCCATTGTTTCCTACTTAGGGCGTGGTTTCCAGCTTTCTCTTCTCCATTCTTTTCCGGTTTTAAAACATCATAACCAGGGTATAATAACACATCACTCAATAAATCTCGAGCCTAACTAATAAGAAATAACATTTAGGCAAACTTCGCCTTTATTCATCACCTAAGTCTCCTTCTAGGGTGATACACTAATTCCAATGCTTCTCAAACAATTCGATTGCTTTTTTGTAGAATGATTTGTCTTTGGCCTCAAAATACGCCGCGGTTTCTGATATCACTTCTTCATTGGAGTCAAATCTCTTCCTCTGGAGCATTCTTTTGATGTCTGCAAACAGCCAGAAGTCGCTGGGGGCCAGATCTGGAGAATAGGGTGGATGCGGAAGCAGTTCAAAGTGCAACTCATGCGATCTACTTGTGACACTGTGTGTTGTCTTGGTGAAAAATCGCTTTTTACTTCTTCAATTGCAGCTGTGGTTTTGGCGATGTCTTCCTTCAAACTCACCAATAATGCTAAATATTATTCGCTCTTGATGCTTCTTCCTTTCTCAAGGTAATCGATGGACAAAATATCTTGCGCATCGCAAGATACGGAGGTCAAAGCCTTGCCTGCTTATGTTTGTGTCTTTGGTTGCTTTGGACGGCTTTCACCTGCTGCTTTTCGCTCAACTGAATGAAGTGGTGGATCCATGTTTCAAAAGCGTCACCCACTTCGAACACAGCTTTCTCATTGACAAGCATTCATGCAAAATTGTGAAGACACTGCCTCCTGATATGTTCAACTCCTCTGCTATCTCACGCAAGTTCTATTTATGATCAACCAAAACGTTTGTGTGTGTGCGTGTGTGTTTTCTGAGACAGCTGCCAATTTTGGGTAACCTGAGGGTTTGGCATCATTTGTGTTTGTACGACCGCGCTAAAATCAATATACCACCTCTTAACCGTGGTTTCCGACGGAGCAGAGTCCGAATAACTTATCAAGTCAGTTTTTTTTTTTTTTTTTTTTTTTTACCATCCGAAAACAATACTTTATCAACACAAAATTAATTTCTTTTTTCATTGATTTGAAAATTTACAACAGTAACTTCACTTAAATAACTAATTTGTAAACTAATAATCCGATTAAGCCCAGATTTTGTCACGTGCCATTTGAAGGTTAGTATTTCATAAAATTCATGAATGTTTTTATTAGTGGGGACATCTATGTGTCAGGGACAGGACTTATTGAATGAGATGTGATTTTGAGAATTTTGAACAGTCTGCGCTAATCAAATGTAGCTACGCACTTTCCTCGTTAATTAAGTGGTCTACTTCTCTCGGAACGAGAAACCGGGGAATCAAGTTCGAATTTCAGTTGAATCCATTGTATTCACTTACGCGCAAATGCCCTTGGGAAAGGAATTAATCCGTCTCTTCCTTCCAGTTATGGGTTAAATAGCAGGACCGACCGGGTTCTATAGCCTTGGTCGGCAACCAGTCTACCGCAGAAAGCAATGGCAACCTACTGCGGGATACTGCCTAGTCAGTCATGTCTCTTTCGAGACATGATCGCCCAAGAGTGTATCACGTATGGCACTATGGCACTTAACTGACTGACTTCTGTGCAGATAACAAAAATAAGTGTTAGGGTAGGTAACATTTATAATATATATTCGATCTTACTGATCGACATAACTCCATGGCGTTGTGCTGTAGAGATTACGGGTTAACAGTTCGGTCGTTCTAAAGCGCTTAAACATCGGGCTTCTGTGATGGATGTTTCACGGGTGATCCACAGATATCAATTGAGGATTTATAATTTTTTTTTTTTCAGTTATACAGGCATCATTCATGTTTAGTCTAAATAAGGAACTGACAATTATTGGATGTTTCTTTTCTGTAGTGTTTGACTGGAAATAAAACTGGAAGGACAAGACAAATAGTTATGCCGTATAGTACGCCTCTCCCCTACTTTTTTTGAGTGTATGTGTAATATATATTACGGAAATTAACTAAGATTAACGAAACAGGTTGTAAACAACCGATGATTTGTTTGAAAATTATTCATTCGTGGTCGAGACGCGCCTGATCACATGGTGGCTTCCCCTATGTGGATAGAGGGCTCAGGTTTGAATCCTGCCGAATGACACACATTTTCGTAACAAAAATTTATCGTAAATAATCAGGCCGGTAGAAATAAATATATAATACTGTTCGATTATAAACAATATCTATGAAGTACAAGTATCGATCAAAAATAATGTTCAAACAAATCATTACATAGGTCACATACGATATGTATAGATATCTTACAAGCGTATTATAACTGTCTGGAAACAGTAAGAAAAATAGTTTAAATGAATAGCCGAATACTTATTTATAAATACCCTTTGACTGAGGCCAGTCAGCTAAGTGCCATACATGATACACGCTTATGCGATTATGTCTCGAAATAGACATGACTGACTGGGCAGAATATTATCCCGCAGTAGGTTGCCATTGCTTTCTGCGGTAGACTGGTTGCCGACCAAGGCTATAGAACCCAGTCTGTTCTGCTATTTAACCCATAACTGGAAGGAAGAGACGGATTAATACCTTTCCCAAGGGTATTTGCGCGTAAGTTAATGCAAGGGATTCAGCTGGAATTCGAACACGGCTACCCGATTTCTCGTTCCGAGCTGATATCCAATGCAGTAGGAAACATTAAAACTGGTTAGGGCACTAATATATCGGCACATATACACACGCACAAAAAGATATTAATAACAATCAACAACAAACCCATTGAAAATGACGAAAGAATTGTTTAAAAGTGCTTGGGACAATAGACCCTACAGACAATTTGACACTCTCTTACTCTCACGAAAACGGGAAAAATGTAAAAATATTGTGAGAAAACTAACTAAAGTAAAAATGTCCAAATTTTCATTGCCATATGCAAGGAAATTTGTTGCAAGAAAGGTTGCTGTACACACACGAGCCAAAACCCTGAAGAGTGAAGACGTTACAATAAAGGCTTCACGAAATTTCGAATTGAGCATGAATGAAATAACACTGCTCAGCTAGGAGACACAACTTCTCCACACACACACACACACACACACACATATATATATATATATATATATATATATATATATATGTAAACAGCGAGAGACAAAAATAAGTGGAGAAAAGTAGTTTGTTCAACCAAGATCTTCAAAAAAAAATTAAGTAGGTTAGGGCGATAACCTTTCTGAACCTTCTTTCTTTATTTATATATATATATATATATATATATATATATATATATAATCGCGTGTCTTTACCTCCTCTTTATTTCCCCATATCATTTATCCGCCATTTCACCATTTGCCACCCGCCGAATCTATTTCGCTCTTCGTAGCCGCCATTCCATCTTCTCTTTCAATTTCCTTTTCACTGAAAAGAAATTCTGATGCATAAGAGCTGCAATAAATTACACCCCCAAATTGACATCCTCCATCTTTTCCCTCCGTTCATCTTACCACCCTCCCCAGTTTCTCTTACCCCACCGTACAAACCCCAAGTTCCCTTAACGCAATTTCATGTCTCTTCTTCCTTCTCTTCTTATTTATATATTGATTACCTTACATTAAGTGTAAATATGGGCTTTAAAAATCCCCAAAAGGCTTCTTTTTTTTTCTTCTACTTTCTCCTTTTCATAGCTATTCAAGCTTTTTCCCCCCTAAATTTGGAGTGTTTTAATAGTTGTTAAACGTCATTGATTTGTTGTATTTTCACCGGCCTCAAAATCGAACATACTGCCGCCGCTACTGCTTCTTTGTCTCTAATGTCAAAATTGTGCTTATTTTCTTTCATCTTGCATGTTTTATCAAAATGCACGCCGATTTAACAACTTTAACCATAAATGGATTTTGTATATATACTAGCACTATAGCCCGTCGTTGCTCGGGTGTAATGAAAGCTTTAAAACTAATCCATGGTCCTGGAGCTCAGACTCTTTGGACGTTGGCACGAAAGACTAAAAAGCAATAGTTGTTTCCAGTTAAAGCGAAACCGTAGACTGAAAGAAAAATGAATGGATGTAAGTCAAATTTTGAAGTTTGGTGAGAATCGGATAAAAATTGTAGATCTGTATAAAGGACATTCAGACAGATAAAGACACACACTCAAACATCTTGCCTTTTATTTATTATATATATATATATATATATATATATTATCGATTTTCTGCATTGTTGTAAGAACTGCAACCTTGAAAGTTCTGAATATCGTTTCTTATGTCTTTGTCTATGAGTGTATCAAATTTGATTAAAATCGAACCACTCCTTCTATAAACAGATTTTTTCGATTTTTGATATTTATCGGTGGTACCTCGACACAAAACCTAGCTAAGAACACTCGCAGACGCTTAGAGTGCAACTTTGTAAATTTTCAAGAAAATCGGTTCAGCCGTTTCCGAGTCTATAGGTAACGGACACACACACACACACAAGTTTTATTTATAAATAAGTTTAGATATATATGTCTTTATTATAATAATGTATGTAATGTTGCTAACATGTTCTGTCTGTAGTATTCTCAGCATTCTTCCGTAGAACAACATTTCGGTTGCTTCAACTATATCCTTCATTTCTGATGAGATTGTCCAGCATTCACAGTCTACCGGAGTGAAAACAAACGTGTTTCTGCTCTAAAAGTCATAGGGAAAAGAGTAAGAACCTTTGGAATATCGCGCATCCTGTAATTATCGTAATCCAACAAATAAACACTTCCTTCCCAAAATCTCTGCGATATTAGGGGAGAAACATGAACTAATACGCAAGTTTTAATTTACTTTGTTAAAGAACTAAAGCTCGATTGCAAGGAGACAATGCATGTTTGTTAGTAAAAGGAAGCGAAAATAAACGATTAACCATCAATCGCAAAAGGAAAGAATGCTTGGTTGTTAGCAAAAGAAACTACAAATTGGAGTAGTAAAAGGAAGCGAAAAGAAACGATTAACCATCAATCGCAAAAGGAAAGAATGCTTGGTTGTTAGCAAAAGGAAAAGCCCCAACAAGCAAAATACAAATTAGAAATACCGAAATCAAATAAGTACAATTATACTTAACATCAGCAAGAAACAGTTGAAATTTCTACAGCATATAATAAGGATAATGGGCTTAGAAATTTTGATACTCGTAGGACATTGAAAGTAAGAGGGACGGGAAAACAACGTATAACCTACCTAGCAAGCTTGAGTAAATGGATGGCGTAGGAGATAAAAAAAAACTATTAGAAGCTACAAAGGGCAGGAAATTGTGGAGAGCCTGTAAGAGGCCAGCTTAGAAAAAGATTTCAAATTTTCCTCTTTTTATTTTATTTATTTTTTTTTTTTTTTTATTTTTTTTTTTTTTTTTTTAGCATACTCTCTATATCGCTCCTACAACTTTTTGGCCTTGTACCTTACTAAGCCATGACTTGTAAATAAGAGTCCTTTTGAATGTGTTTATTCTGATACCAGCAAGATTTGAACAAACATGGATGCCTTGTTGGCCGTAGTGGCTATTACGAGCACGCTTTATCGTAAATGGCATATCTCATATTTCAATTAATAATTTATAAGGATTTGTGCACGATGAGGGTGTTTATAAAACCGATAATCAGCGCTGGAAAACGAAATACATTAGGCTAATGTATTTCTAAGTACTGCTGCTTCTTTCATTTGTTTAATGAAAAGACACCTGCCCGACAAAATCAACGCTTCACAGTGGCGCTGAGCATTAAACTTACATTGCCATGACTAATGCGAAAGTCCATTAGGGACGATAAATGCCGAATGAAACGGGTGGAAAAAGAAAAGAAAAGGCTTATCGCTTTTTACGGAATGAGGTTAAATGACGTTGGGATGATTGTGTTGCATAAATATCAAAGAATGGAATGGTATTGTTGACTTAAAATCCAACATTTGAAATCTTGGATTTTTGTTTTAAAATAAAACTTAGTTAAATCTTTAGTTTTTGCTTTTTTATTTTTCTTTCCAAACTCCACATTTATCCTAGTCTTGAAATTTCTACCAATTCGTTCTTCCATATTTGTAGAAATTTTTTTTAATAATAATAATTTCACCCCAAGCAAGGTAGGACTGCCACTAGTACTCAGGAGGTTCAGTCAGTCAGTTAAGTACCATACGTGATACACGCTTGGGCGATCATGTCTCGAAAGAGACATGACTAACAGGGCTGAAATTTTTCGACAGTAGATTACATTTTGCGGTCTGCTGGTCGCCAACCAAGGCTATAGAACTGGTATTTAACTCATAGCTGGAGTGAGAAGAGACGGAACCATAGCTTTTCCCAAGTGGATTTGCGCGTAAGTGAATGTAACGAATTCAACTGGAATTCCAACTCGGCTCTGCGATCTCTTTCTTTCTGAGCCAGTATCCACTTCACTACATCTGCATAGGATTACAGTGAGAGAGAAAAACAAGGTACAGAAGATGTCGAAAAAAGGATAAGAGGTAGATGGAAATGAAGGCGATAAAAGATAGCAAATGACGTTGCATTTAAACTTTTGAAGTTTGTAAATATCAGGACAGTTTTACTAGAAACAAAGAAGAGAGTACTTGATTGCTGTGAGTTGTCAGTTCTTCAATATGGCAGTGAATGCTGGACAATATCATCAAAGAGGAAGGAAAAACTTGAAGCAACTGAAATGTGGTTCTACAGAAGGATGCTGCGAATATCATTGATCGAGCATGTGAGCAATGATGCGGTCTTAGAAATGATGGAAACAAAAAAGAACTTAATATTGAGCATCAGGAAGAGACAGCTGAAGTTCCTGGGACATGCAGTGAGGAAGGAGGGCTTGGAGAACCTGATACTAACAGGCCAGATAGAGAAAAAAAGAGACAGGGGAAAGCAATGGATAACATATTTGAAGGACCTAATCAAGTGGATGATGAAACGAAGGTTGCATGGTATAACAGAAGAAGGCGTGCTAAGAGCCGCCAGAGATAAGGAGGCGTGGAAAGCCATGATCGCTTACGTCCTGAAGGGACAGGGCACATAAAAGAAGCTATCAGAGAAGCAGCAAACGAGATTCACAAATGGGTAGTGCAATAAAAGAAACTGTTAGCGTAGATGAGACTGTTACATTTAACAGTTTCAACGGTAAAACAGTGGGACCTCGATTCCAATCTAGTAGCGGGCATAAATACATGTGCTTATTGAACCAAGGGGAAAAAGTTGGTCAGAGCAGTTGCTATGAAAATACTTGTAGGAAAAAACAACATAATATTCGTGTCTTAAATTCACCCAGACTATTGGAAAAATTGTTATGTACTGACTATCTATCTACTCTCGGCAACTTTTATACCATTTACTATATGACTTGCAATTTATTATATAGAGTGCGGCAGAAATACTTCTCACATTATGGTAGTACATCAGCTAGACACCAATTGCATTAAAATATATTTAGCTGAAGCCATAAAATTATGATAAAACAACTGTGTCCATTCAGGCGTAGACGTTCCTGGTTCCATACAGACTTTTGTTTTTATTTTTAGGGAAACATTTTGAAGTGGTTCTTCCCTTCTTCACTGTCTTCAGTTCCGAATATCCTTTCTTTCCGACTTGCTTTCGTCCTATTTAACCTGGTGCGGGGAAGGGAAAATGGTTTATGCTTTTCTTTCGGACATTTGTGTGAAAGTGAATGTAACAGGCGAGGCTGAAGTTTGAACCTTGCATGTCAATTTCATTTCCCGCGCCAATAGCTGCCACATTATCCGTACTTATAAACGCAATACAGCGTTTAATTTCCGTGAAACGCTTGCTTTAGATTTGTTCTTTTTAAGTTAAGATTTGTCAAGGAGTATCCCGAGCAGACAAACTTTATAAAAAATGTTATTCATTGATGTAAAAATAAAAAGCGAAATTAAGGTCTAATATAATGAATTAAAGCTAAGAGTATTTTTGATTTAATTTCGTTTCGTTTCTTTTTTTTTTTTTTTTTTTTTTTTTCAATTTACACTTTTGAAAAGAGAAAAAAAAATCTCGTAAGTTCTTTTATTAACACTCTTTATCACTTGCAAAGGATTTGTCTTTAACCCGCTCCTCGGCGTTTCTTTTCTTTCAGGGCCACTTTCTTTCATTTTAATTTGAAATGCTACGAACGAAGGAAAAGTCTAAACGACAGTGTTCGTCTGCTTATTCTCCCAATCCAGTTCGAAGTTAACTTGCTGTAGCTTCCAGCAAATCGTAATTTTCTATTTTCTATCAATTTTCGACCTGAACTCCACACAAAGGAATCACGTTTATCGCTGACTTTTTACTGCTCGTTTCTCTCTCGTCAGAAAAAGGGACAAAGACAATGGTGCAATCATCAAAAATAATGTAATACAAAGACGAAAAACTCTCTTAATTATCAGCTTTCAGCTAAATACGGCACAAGTCAAAATGGTGAGAACGGGTGAAAGAAGATTGTTTCGTAAGAAGTCTCTCTAATATATATATATATATATATATATATATATGTCAATGCCAGATTAAATAAATTGCAAACACTTTTTTAACTAGCAGTATAGCTCGTGTGTAATGAAAGCTTTAAAACTAATCCATGGTCCTGGAGCTCAGACTCTTTGGACGTGAACACGAAAGACTAAAAAGCAATAGTTCTTTCCAGTTAAAGCGAAAGCGTAAACTGAAAGAGAATAGAATAGATGTAAGTCAAATTTTGATTTCCTGGTATCGATATCAAGTAAGTTTTTTTTTCATCATAATCTGAATTTTGAAGGCTAAATAAGTCCTCTGAGTAAATGGTATCATGGCTGAGACTAAGAACTACAATTATGCCTACTTAGAGCCAAACCCGAAGCAAAAACTAAAATAAAAGGGCTGAAAAAAATACAGACATACAGGCAGATAAACACACACACACAAACATCTTGCTTTTATATATATATATATATATATAATCGATTTTCTGCACTATGTAAGAACTGCAACCTTGAAACTTCTGAATATCGTTTATGTCTTTGTGTATGAGTTAATCAAATTTGATTAAAATCGGACCACTTCTTCTATAACCCGATTTTTTCTATTGATTTTCGATATTTATTGGAGGTACCTCGACACAAAACCTAGCTAAAAACACTCGCAGACACTTATAGTACAACTGTGTAAATTTTCAAGAAAATCGGTTCAGCCGTTTCGGAGTCTATAGGTTACGGACACAGACACACACAAAATTCCATTTATAAATAATTTTAGATTAGATAAAATCCGTTCATACTCACGAATAATCTTTTGCGTAATACAATCAAAAGATGTCAGCAATGAGCTGTAACGTTGACAGATGTTATTTTCATTCATCTCTTAAGGTACCCAACTTTCAACCGCCTTCCGAGATCTTCAGAAGTGTGAGTTATGGTAACAAATGTAACCGGAAAAATGTGTTGCTAAAAATTACTGTACATTTTTCCTGCTTTAAATATAACGCTCGGCAAATTGCAAGTGTTCATTAGAACGTGAAAATTATTCAAATAGGAATTTTTTATATGTTGTAATGTCATGGTCATCTACGTGTTTAAGCATGATCTCGGAAAGAGTTTGAAAGTACTTGGGTACCTTAAGAAATGAATAAAAATAACATCTGTCAACGTTACAGCTCATTTCTCGAATCTTTTGATTCGAATACACGAAAGATTATCCCTGAGTATAAACGGATATTATTAAAAATAAGCAAACATAGTGTTTGCAATTTATTTAATCTGACATGCTTATAATTATTGAATGCTAGATAATATGAAGTGTGCAATGTAGAGATTTAATAAACATCAAATTCTGAAATATAAATACTGTATCTACTCATGTGTATTCTTTATGTTTAGGGATCATCAGGCCTTTTCATAATATTATAATTGAATATTGCCCACGCCCTCCGTGTGTAAATAAGTATTGAATGCTGATGTATTGAAATATTCAGACACAGACACACACACACACACACACACACACATATATATATATATATATATGAGATGTATCTCCACTAATTTTAAATAACTAACTTTTAAAATGGATTTTTAAAAATCAGTTTCCTTGAAACTTTTATTTTAACTTTTATTGAAAGCTAATTCATTAAATTTACTATTTCCACTACTCTGCAATTTAAAACAGAAATTATATTGAATGGAATCTAAAAAAATTTCTGTTTTAATCTTTCAATTTTTCGGCCATTTTTTAGCTATCGGCACATTTGTATACAAAAGCTAATCCTCGGTTTTAAAAATTTTACAAAAATAAAATATACATCTATGATAAATTATTTTGGGAAAATTAGCAAATTTAATGCTAAATTAATCTGATCTACACTTATAGCATGATATTTAGAATAAAACTTTCTTAAACAGTTGAACTTAGATTGACAGACGAGAGATAAGTGTATGGCAATCACAAGTGACTTAATTCTACAATTTTTTTTTTCCTGTGGGCGGAAGAAACCCTGAAACACATGCCTTTTTAATGTACACATAGAAATTACCATACAAAACCAAAAACTTCAAATATACAAAAAAAAAAAAAAATAGATCAAAAATTTTAAAAATATGAAGGTACGACGATTTGTATTAAACTTTCAATTTTCGATTAGTAATTATAATCTTCACTTAATAAGTTTATAAACTAACCACAACAAATCTTTGAAGTATTTTTTTTAAAAAATTGTTTAAACTTTTATAAATTAATTATTCATAAAGTTTCAAAACTATGAAGTTTCATTATTAATCGATTTTTTTCTTCAGGCTATAATGTCCTTAATATATATTAATTATTAAAGTAATTAAAAGCTTATCAAATTAAATGTCATAGTTTTATTGCATTTTTTACTTTACTCCTGGGAGCCGATTTTGGGAAATAAATGCAAAATGTTTCAAAAAGATAATAGATGATTTACAGTCCCCAATGAGTCCTACGTTTATTAACTAATAAAAGCAATTTTCCTAACAAAATGTAATTTCTTCAAATTTTGTGAATTTAGGTGGAGGTGGGTAATAGATGTAAAAAGAAAAAATATATTTTTATCAAAATTTTTAAAAAATAATTTCAAAACTAATTTCATTCATTTGGGAATAAGGCCTGAAAGTTTCATTAAAATCTGAATTAATGTGTTTGTTACCGGAATAAAAATGAGTTACGTAATATTACGTTTTCCATTGTTAACTCTCGTAACGATTTGGCTATCCGCTAGCAAAAACCAAAACAAGATTTTTTTTTTTTTTTTTTTTTTTTTTAAACCAAAATTTTGAACGAGTTAGGGATTAAAAATATTTGAAAAATGATTAAAAAATACCTTGATCTTTTTCATAATAACATAAATATATTTTGATGGAAGAATTTCATTTTTATTAAGTTTAGGGCCTTTTTTATTCATACTACGGTTTTTTCAGTGATTTTTGTGGAGGGAACCTATTCTAGAGAAAAAAAAAAAAGACCAAAAAAAGACAAGAGGAAAAACTGTTTAGTCGACGCGTTACATTCTCTGAGTGATTACCCTTTCATTTGTTTCATTTTATTTTATCTATCTTTCATATATATATATATATATATATATATATATATTTTAATCCGACACTTTTAATGCCTCAAACATTATAGTGAAAACACATTGGGTTAAGATGTTTTCCTCTACAAATGAGACCAGATGTTCAACCCTTGCAAGGGAACGCATTTTATTTACAAAGATTTCTTGAATGCGCGTAAAGTATGAAACTACCAATCACCATGCAGTTTCAACGTTCACATTGCTTTATAGGTGCTTACGCTCCATCAGGATGTGCGTTGTGGTGCAGTGGATATCGACTCGGAACGACAAATGGGGGTACCGAGTTCGAATTCCAGTTGAATTCCTTGCGCGCAAATATCCTTGGGAAAGATATTAATCCGTCTCTTCCCTCCAGTTATGGGTTAAATAATAGGACAGATTGGGTTCTTTCGAGACATGCCTGACTGGGCAGAAGATTATGCCGCAGTAGGTTGTCATTACTTTCTGCTGTAGACTGATTGCCAGCCAAGGCTATAGAACCCAAGCTGTCCTGTTATTTAACCTATAACTATAGAGAAGAGACGGATTAATATTTTTCCCAAAGGTATTTGTGCGTAAGTGAATGCAAGGAATTCAACTGGAATTCGAACTCGGTACCCCGATTTGTCGTTCCGAGCCGATATCCACTGCACCACAACGCACATCCTTAGGTGTACGCAGCTGAGAAATGAAAGCATAATCCTTGCTGTTAGAAAATGTCTGTGTGTGTAATGCGCTACATGACTGGCTAAAATTTACAAAACGACCTGCCGATGTAAAGGAATCTCTCTGAGCAGAGGGTATCCCTTGTTTTCGTTACCGCATCCCGGTGCAAAAGTGACTGGTGGTCGATGTTTGTTTTTCTTATAGCAGGGCGATGGTAATCTCCTACTCGATAAGGCATGTCTTTTTGTCTGATATTCGGTTCACTAAGTGCGTGTTGCATCCCGTCAGCGCACGCTACTCAAATTCATCGAACTTTTGTGTCGCACATGTACAAAATGGCTTTCCCTGATAAAAATCTAACTGGCGTCTCATCAAAAATTCGTGGTCGCTAACACTTAGCGAGGAGGGAATCAGGTTGAAAATTAATTTTGTGGATGTAATTTAACATGTTACAAGCTGTAAAAAACGGAGAGATTTTAAATGAGGGAACATGTTTCTTCTTGCTAATAGTTTTGACGAACTTTCTTTAAAAGAAATATGACTAAAACCTGTTTAGTATGTGTGCCTATGTTTATCTGAGACAAACAAATTATTTGCTTATATGTCTATATAGAAAAGTGTCCTCTTGTCTACTTATATTGGGTTAAATATGTTCGCATGCGTCCATCTCCCGAGGGCAAACTGCATAAGCGTTAGACAAAAAAAAATCATCTGTTTTAGGTGATTTTAATTAGTCTAAACATCGACAAATTGCATTTCTGGACGAAAAGTTAAAAAAAAAAAAAAAAGAAAATCCGGTGTTGGTACGAGTACAACCATTTCCTTTATCTCAATGTTATCTTTTTTTTTTTTTTTCTTGTTCGAAGATGCTACTTTACGCGGATGGGGGTGAAAGACAACGCGTTTTGTTGGCTTAAAAAGATATGAGACGTAAATCCTCTTCTTTTTTTTTATCTTGCTTGATTTTCTTTTTTGTTTTTACCTTGTCTCACGCTAAAGATACGTCTCTTTCTGTCTCTGTCGTGCACTGTCCTTTTCTACATCGCACTCTCCCTCTCTCACTCTCCCTCTCGCACTCTCTCTCTCTCTCCTCTCTCGCACTCTCTCTCTCACTCTCTCTCTCTCTCTCTCTCCCTCGCTCTCTCTCTCTCACTCTCTCCCTCGCACTCTCACTCTCTCCCTCGCACTCTCACTCTCTCCCTCGCACTCTCACTCTCTCCCTGCACTCTCTCTCTCTCCCTCTCTCTCTCTCTCCCTCGCACTCTCTCTCTCTCTCCCTCGCACTCTCTCTCTCTCCCTCGCTCTCTCTCTCTCTCATCTCTCTCCCTCTCGCACTCTCTCTCTCTCACTCTCTCCCTCGCACTCTCTCTCTCTCTTTCTCCCTCGCACTCTCTCTCTCTCACTTTCTCCCTCGCACTCTCTCTCTCTCTTTCTCCCTCGCACTCTCTCTCTCTCTCACTTTCTCCCTCGCACTCTCTCTCTCTCTCACTTTCTCCCTCGCACTCTCTCTCTCTCTCTCACTTTCTCCCTCGCACTCTCTCTCTCTCTCCTTTCTCCCTCGCACTCTCTCTCTCTCCTCTCTCACTCTCTCTCTCTCTCTCTTTCTCCCTCCACTCTCTCTCTCTCACTTTCTCCCTCTCTCTCTCTCTCTTTCTCCCTCGCACTCTCTCTCTCTCTCACTTTCTCCCTCGCACTCTCTCTCTCTCTCTCACTTTCTCCCTCTCTCTCTCTCACTTTCTCCCTCGCACTCTCTCTCTCTCTCTCTCTCACTCTCTCCTCTCTCTCTCTCTCTCTCTCTCTCTCTCTCCTCTCTCTCTCTCTCTCTCTCTCTCACTTTCTCCCTCGCACTCTCTCTCTCTCTCTCTCTCCTTTCTCCCTCGCACTCTCTCTCTCTCTCTCTCTCTCTCTCTTTTACTAGTCCCAGAATGACTTCTGCCTTTTCTCTCTCTCTCGCCGTACTATAGGGTGGGGGGAAGAAAGCATTGAGACAATTTCTGAGTCCGTCATATTCTTATCCCTACGGTTGTTTCGATCGTCAAAGAAATCGCAAACATTTTCCCAACATTCCTTTCTGTTGAAAGTCAGAAGCGATAAGATCATTAATTTGGGCGCGCGCGGCAATATGCAGTTTAGTTTAAGTTTGTTTTTCTCTGTCCGCTTCTCTTCATATTCTCTCTCTCTCTCTCTCGTCCTCTCTGTCTTTTGGTCTCTCTCTCTCTCGTCCTCTCTGTCTTTTGGCCTCTCTCTCTCTCTCTCGTCCTCTCTCTCTCTCAATACAAGGTAAAATTTAAACACGCTGACACGTCCATGTAGATAATACAGATATTTTAGTTTTATCTTTCATCTTCTGAAAAGATCAGTTTTCCTGATTAATTTGATTGTCTTTATTTCTGAAATGCGACATCTCCCTTCTTTTTCCGGGGCCCCATCTCTCTCTCTCTCTCTCTCTCTTTTACCCCCCCCCCCCCCCGGACTTCCAAGAGAACGGCTTGCCTATATCGTTGGCTGGTTGAATTTTGGTTGGAAAAGAAACCTCTCACTTTGATAAAGCCTTTTAAATATATACGTGTTTTTTTTTTTTCCTGCTACTCTTTCAGGACAAATTTACTTCCATCCTCTGAGGCTTACAACATTCTAAACAGGGTTTATCGTGGCCCAGATCTTTTTTTTTTCTTTTCCCCTTTCTTTCTTTCTTTCTTTCTTTTGTTGTTGGAGGGGAAAATCTCTACTGAAAGGCGTTTTCGTTTCTGGGTTGATTTTTATTTCCTTTCACAATTTCCTTATCTTAATTTGTTAATTTACTTATTTTTACCTCCATATATCCGAAACACCACATCTCAGTTTCTATAATATTCAACTCTCTCTACCTCTTTCACTGTCTCTGTGTTTTCTCCCCTCTTTTTCTCTCTCTGTGTGTTTTCTCCCTCTTTTTCTCTCTCTGTGTGTTTTCTCCCCTCTTTTTCTCTCTCTGTGTGTTTTCTCCCCTCTTTTCTCTCTCTGTGTGTTTTTCTCCCCCTCTTTCTCTCTCTCTGTGTGTTTTCTCCCTCTTTTTCTCTCTCTGTGTGTTTTCTCCCCCTCTTTTTCTCTCTCTGTGTGTTTTCTCCCCCTCTTTTTCTCTCTCTGTGTTTCTCCCCTCTTTTTCTCTCTCTGTGTGTTTTTCTCCCTCTTTCTCTCTCTCTCTGCGTGTTTGCTCCCTCTTTCTCTCTCTCTCTGCGTGTTTGCTCCCTCTTTCTCTCTCTCTGCGTGTTTGCTCCCCTCTTTCTCTCTCTCTGCGTGTTTGCTCCCCTCTTTCTCTCTCTCTGCGTGTTTGCTCCCCTCTTTCTCTCTCTCTCTCTGCGTGTTTGCTCCCCTCTTTCTCTCTCTCTCTCTCTCTGCGTGTTTGCTCCCTCTCTTTCTCTCTCTCTCTCTCTGCGTGTTTGCTCCCTCTTTCTCTCTCTCTCTCTCTGCGTGTTTGCTCCCTCTTTCTCTCTCTCTCTCTCTGCGTGTTTTCTCCCCTCTTTCTCTCTCTCTCTCTCTCTCTCTGCGTGTTTGCTCCCCTCTTTCTCTCTCTCTCTGCGTGTTTGCTCCCTCTTTCTCTCTCTCTCTGCGTGTTTGCTCCCCCTCTTTCTCTCTCTCTCTGCACGTATTTGCTCTCTTTCTCTCTCTCTCTGCGTGTTTGCTCCCTCTTTCTCTCTCTCTCTGCGTGTTTGCTCCCCTCTTTCTCTCTCTCTCTGCGTGTTTGCTCCCCTCTTTCTCTCTCTCTCTGCGTGTTTGCTCCCCTCTTTCTCTCTCTCTCTGCGTGCTCCCCTCTTTCTCTCTCTCTCTCTGCGTGTTTGCTCCCCTCTTTCTCTCTCTCTCTGCGTGTTTGCTCCCCTCTTTCTCTCTCTCTCTCTGCGTGTTTGCTCCCCTCTTTCTCTCTCTCTCTGCGTGTTGCTCCCTCTTTCTCTCTCTCTGCGTGTTTGCTCCCCCTCTTTCTCTCTCTCTCTGCGTGTTTGCTCCCTCTTTCTCTCTCTCTCTGCGTGTTTGCTCCCCTCTTTCTCTCTCTCTCTGCGTGTTTGCTCCCCTCTTTCTCTCTCTCTCTGCGTGTTTGCTCCCCCTCTTTCTCTCTCTCTGCGTGTTTGCTCCCTCTTTCTCTCTCTCTCTGCGTGTTTGCTCCCCTCTTTCTCTCTCTCTGCGTGTTTGCTCCCCTCTTTCTCTCTCTCTCTGCGTGTTTGCTCCCCTCTTTCTCTCTCTCTCTCTGCGTGTTTACTCTCTTTCTCTCTCTCTCTCTCTGCGTGTTTGCTCCCCTCTTTCTCTCTCTCTCTGCGTGTTTGCTCCCTCTCTCTCTCTGCGTGTTTGCTCCCTCTTTCTCTCTCTCTCTCTCTCTCTCTGCGTGTTTGCTCCCCTCTTTCTCTCCTCTCTCTCTCTCTCTGCGTGTTTGCTCCCTCTTTCTCTCTCTCTCTCTCTCTCTCTGCGTGTTTGCTCCCCCCTCTCTCTCTTCCTCTCGCATGAATTGTATGGGGAAAATGTCTTTTTTATTGTCATATTTTTTTTTAGAAAAGTCTCTTTACTGGCATGCCACGATGAGGGATTATTCCGGAAAATCTTTCTTTCAGAAATACTTCGATTTTCTTTTACTTTGCTTTTGAAAAGCATTAAAAAAGAAAATAAAAATAACAAAAAAAAAAAGGCAGATTTGCAATTATCTTACAAGTTCTGCATTTAGCATGATTGCTTCCATACCCAGAGAGATGTTAATAAGTTAATATGGCAAACGCGTTATTTTTACACTGGGAGTGGAGATTGAAAAATGCTTCTCTTAAATATAAGAAACTGCTACCCATCCTGCGGATTGTTTAAAGCCTTGGTGTTATTGTTCGTACATATTTTTTTTTACATTCATTTTTTTTATTCTTCCTAGTTCATTTCTCCTTACGTCATTCATTTTCTATATTTGAACGATTGCATGTAAGTCAATTTATTTATAGAGTAGATGATTAAACATAGATAATTACTATTTCTGTTAAATTGATCAAGAGGTGAGATTTCAGCATGAAAACCTGCTGAAATGGTCATTTTTAATTTATCCAGCGAGAACGCAGTGACGTACACACAGCTTACATTTCATAAAACATCTCTGAGTTTTTGTATTTTAATTAATTATAAGAATGATGCATGTTTTTACAATCAATTTTCTACACAAGAAAACAGGCTGTAGCACAAAATTAATGTTTTTTTTTTTCTATCCCTTCCCTTAACCCAATTTCAGCTGAAAGATATTGTCCTGAAAGAACTCAGCTTTATGTTCTATGATTTTCTTAAACGGAGCGTCTACTTAAATATGAATATCCACAAAAAATGTCTGAAATGATATTAACTTTGGATAAATAAATATTCATTACTTTTAGAAAATTCACCTATTTCCAAATGTATTTAAATGACATTCTTTAATTCAATGTTCACCCAATAAAAGGTCCAAGATCCACTCAAGATAGAGCATTGTTGAAATTAAATTTTATCATCTGTCAGTGATTTTTTTGATGGATCTGTTTTCTATATTAACTTTTTGCAGGTTATTTAAAGCCAGAAAATACTTATAGATTGTAAGTTTTTTTTTTTTTTTTTTTTTTTTTAATAATGGTTTACTGATACAAGTCTTGCTAATTATCCCATAGCAAGGGGGCAGGAGCTGGTTAATTTGTAGACAAGTTATTATGCAACCCAGAACCAACTATCAAAATAACTGCACTATTTACATTATTTGGACTATTGTTGCCATTTGTACGCTGTTTCAGCCATTGTACAATCTGGCCTTCTTCAGGTGCTAGGAATTTCTAACCGAATACTTTAGTCACTGAGGTATATCATTATCATTCCTTGCACAAAGCCTCTTTTTGTGGTCATGAGTTATCTCCCTCTAACTGGGCTCTCTAGGTTACTTGTTCACCACTACTGTAGCCTGGTATTGAACTCAGAACTCTTTGGGTCAAGTCACTGACTTCATTATTTGTTCATTATCAAAGTTTCATTCATTTTCTTTTTGCAGCTAATACATTATGTAGATCAAATAGGGTGGCGTTTCTTTTTTGCGTTTCTTTTTTGCGTTTCTTTTTTGCGTTTCTTTTTTGCGTTTCTTTTTTGCGTTTCTTAAATTCTATTGGATATATCTAGTGGTATCTATGAACAATACCAAATAAATGTGTGGAATGTATGAGCATGTAATTAAAACTTCCTGCTATTGCAGGTGCATATACATACATACATACATATATATATATATATATATATATATATGGAAATTTAGAGGTGAAATAGCCATTTTCAAAATGCTATTTTAAGACCTGCAGTGTCAAGCCCGTTTAAACAAAGAATGAGGAAAGATTCTAATGTCAGAGGCTTGGTCTAGTAAAGGTAGGGGTTAGGAAATAATGGCTTTTATAGGGTTAAGCTAGCGGGATCTTAGTAATTTTTTCTATTGTAGCTTGATCATTGGGAAAGTAACAGTAGGGAGGCGGGGAGGTTACTGCTTAGCCAAATTTTTTATAAAGCCTTATTCTGACTAAATGGAAGAATATAATTATTGCAATTTGTTTTTATTTATGACAACATATACTAATGATCTCTCTACATTTGTGCAGGGCTTACAGCCTATCACGTTGAATACACCGGTTCTTGCTCAATCACCGAAGTTAAGCAACGTTGAGCCTGGTCAGTACTTAGATGGGTGACCGATTGGGAATACCAGGTGCTGTAAGCGTATAGTGACAGATGTGCATTGTGGTGCAGTGGATATCGGAAAGAGAAATCGAATTCCAATTGAATACCCTGCATTCATTTAAACACTGGAACCCTTGGGAAAGGTATTAATCCGTCCATTCCCTCCAGTTATGGGCTAAATAACAAGGGTAGGACTTGGGGACCCTGCTCTAAAAAACAAATCCCAATGAATCGTGAACAGAAAAACGTAAAAATAAAATCACTGGTTATGACCTTAAAATGATCCCATAAGGATTGATAGGTCGTTAAGCCTCAAAAACAAACAAACAAACGTTTATGCAGAAGTATATTTCGATATTAAAATTTCAAATTTTTTATAATCATTCAGAATTCAGTTGATTAAGCAACCTTGGTTTCAACCTTTCGGTATCTTCAGGTGTTTTGTCAACTGATTTTCAAACGTCTTTTTCGAACGCATAAATGGAAGTTTAAGATAAATGAGAATCAGCTCAAGAATTGTAAGCATTTTCATCCAGATTTGTATGATTCTAAAATATATTTTCTGATGTGTTGTATGTGTAAAAAAAGGGGGGGGTTGTGGCAGGTTTTTGCTGTTGTAACTTGTAAGTTTGCCACTTGGTGACAGAAGCAAAAAAGATACACTAAAATAAATTAAAAATAAATAGATAAGAAAGAAATGGGTTAGATTAAAACAGTTTTACATGGTCACAATTAAGAAATCATATTATCAAAATAAACTGGTTAAATAACTTAAAAACTAAGCTGAGGAAGAAAATAGATTTAAGAAAAAGATGTTATTATATAACTTAATTAAATGGTTAAAACAATATATATATATATTTGGGCAGCAGTCCCTCTTTCATACTGGTTCTGTGTATGACCGTAAATTGCATCCGGCAGCAAGAATGGGAGGTTGTGAAGAGCATGGAACCACCTCTTAATTGCTGCTGTTTCCAGGTCCACCCTGACCTTTAGTGGTAGCACCTGTTAGGGTCACAGATCTAGGCAAATTATCTATATATTTCTATAAAAAGGTTTTTTTATATTTTCAGTTTTTTGAGTTTGGGAATAAACTTATTGAAGGAAAAAAAAATTGCCATAAAGGTTTTTGAAAGAAAAAAAATTACCAGCAATACATTTTTTAATATAAAACTAGAAAGCATCTTTAATTTTCTAAAATAAAATTTTTTTTATCGCAATCTAACTAAATCAACCTTCTCACTATAACTGAACATTAACCTTTCGGTATTAAATAGCCCACAGCGGTTAATATTGAGTTAAACTCAACTCAAACCCTCTTTTAATACAGGTTTTATTAAAATCTTAATGTGGTTGAGTTTCTTATTGAATTTTTCTAGTATTTTTATCATTTTTTTTTTCTTTTCTGGACATAAATTGTATTTAAACAATGTTATGCAGCTATAATTGTGTATGAATAACCTATTGAAATTTTTATTTTGTTCTAACCATATTTTTTCTCTTTCTTTTAGGTAAGCTTGCTTAATGAATATATTCTACCTTGCTTTTCTGTGAGTATATATTTTTGTTAAATTGTAACCATATTTCATTTCTGTCTGCCTTAACACATGCCTTGCATCTTGCCATTACCGCTGGTAAATAACTAACCATTCCTTTTAATTTTAATTAACATCTTAATTGCCAACACCAGTGTCAGTTTTAAGGTACTAAGATATTTTAAATGAGGGTTGCTGGGGGAGGAAGAGAAACAAATAGGGGAAGTCTTTCATCAAAAAAGTTGACTCTCTGATTTCTCATTTGAAGCCGATATGTATTACAACCCCACCGTACATCTCTCCAATTTAAATAATGGTCTGTATGCAGACTTAAGATTGTTATTACAGTATTTTGTTAAAGTTGTTAAGCTGAAATATGTAACGATGCCTTGTGGACAATCATGGCTTTCTACAATTTCCTTCTCTTTGGAGTTTGGTGTTTATCTCCTTACTGTCTCATCTCATCCATGTTCTTGTTCTTTATTTACAAACCATTCATTATGTATATTTCTCATTGTTTTTCTTCATGAGTGTCAAATTCTCCAAACATTCTTTCTCATTAGGTGTTCCAGAAACTTTGTTTTTATTGTAATTACCATAGACAGGCAGTTTTTAAATTTTCATTTTGAATTTTAAAATCATGCCAAACAATATGTGCATTCTCAATGTTTCCTTTCATTTTTTTTTCTTTTCTTTTTTTTTTTAATCGTATCACCCTGAGCAAGGCAGTAACGCCACTGATGTGCAGGGGGCTACGTAATAGTGAAAAAATTGGAAAAGAGAAATCAGGAAACCACATCCTAAACAGGAAACAAGGGATGAGCCTCTTAACCTGTTCAATAGACGTGGGTGGAGTTTGAACCGGATGATAGATAGATCTATCTACTCCAATTTCTTTCCTGTGAGTGTTGCATTTTCCAGTCCTTCATTCCTCGTTTGACAGAAATTGCATCACTTATTCATTTCATTTTAATGTCATTTTAGTTTCATCTTCTTCAGAACCTCCCGTATTGTACTTGACATGGTCTAGTGGATAATTAGCTGTTATTTGTTCAATCTCTCGATCAAGTAGTGTAAAGAATCAAAATCCTGTTCAGTAGAATAGACAATGAACATACGAAATATGCTTTAGTACGAACAGTAGAATTAAAACAATTTACCCTGGAGGATTGAATGACACTTAATGAGGACTGAAAAGTTCTGTGACAGGCTCGGTAATGTTATAGGTCCCAACTTGGCAGCTCGACTCCAGCCACTTTGTCACCCGCAGGATATAGCTTCCCTCTGGCTATTCTACAAATATTTCCATGGCTTCTGCTCCAACGAACTTAAGTCACTGGTACCTCTGCCACATGAATTTACTTGTGCAACTAGACTGGCAACAAGGTCCCACCCGTTTACAATTAAATCTACTAAATGCAGCCGACAATTCTACTCCAGCAGCTTCTTTTCTTGTACTTACCAACTGTGGAACTCTCTTTCATATACTTGCTTTCTTGACGGCTGCAACCGCCAGGAATTTAAATGCAATGTCAATTTCCATCTCTTATCCACTTGACTCCAGTTCTTTTGTACATCACCCCGTGTAGCTTGTTCTTTTCCTTTCTCTCTACCTTCGCAACTGTCTTCAGACCTGTATTCACACCCTTCTCTTGCCCTTTCTCTGTCACCCCCTGTAACTGGTTTGTCTTTATCTTCACTCTCCTCCTGCCTAAGCTTGTACTCTCTTATATAGCCCCCTGTGCATCAGTGGCAGTACTGCCTTGCTTAGGGTGAAACGATCTAAAAAAAAAAAAAAATGCATTATTCCTTGTGTCAAAAATTCAGATTGAAAGAAAAAAGTATTTAAAAACGAATACTGAGATTGCTTCGTCTAAGAAATCTGAAAATTGTTCAAGAGAAGATTGCAGAACCGCGTTTCTACCAGATGACAATTATAATCTGAAAAAGCGAGATATTTCAGTGGAAACTGAGCGGATAATGAATGGAATTCAATTGTGTTTAGTCATGTGCGGTTAGTCATCGTAATGTAATAGTTTCTCCTTTCAAAAGATCCTATTTTGTTTTTGACAATATCTCTTATTGGTCCAAACATTTATGTGTTAGATTATTAAATGTCCACAACCAGTTTGAAATTTGATAAATGAATTTATTAAGCATCATTTATTATCTCGACTTGGTGATAGTGTGTGAGTTTTTTTTTCCTTTGTTACTTTTTTTCTCTCAGTCTCTCTCTCTCTCTCTCTCTCTCTCTCTCTCTCTCTCTCTCATTAGTTTTGCTCTCTTTTCTCTTCTTCTCTTTTACTTTGCTCTCTCTCCCTCTCTCTTTTACTTTGCTCTCTCTCCCTCTCTCTTTTACTTTGCTCTCTCTCCCTCTCTCTTTTACTTTGCTCTCTCTCCCTCTCTCTTTTACTTTGCTCTCTCTCCCTCTCTCTTTTACTTTGCTCTCTCTCCCTCTCTCTTTTACTTTGCTCTCTCTCCCTCTCTCTTTTACTTTGCTCTCTCTTTTACTTTGCTCTCTCTCTTTTACTGCTCTCTCTCTCTTACATTGCTCTCTCTCTTACATTGCTCTCTCTCTCTTACATTGCTCTCTCTCTCTTACATTGCTCTCTCCCCCCTCTCTCTTACATTGCTCTCTCTTTTTCTAATTTTCTTTCCCTTTTTCTTATTTTGACTGATTTTTTTTTACTTGCTTTCCTTTCTCTTTTCTCAAACCTCTTTTTTTTTTTTTTTTTTTTTTTTTTCACCATTTTGTCTGTCTGTCTGTGTCTCTCCCTCTGTGTATATATAATTTTTTTTTTTTTTTTTTTTTTTTTCCCCTCCGTCTTATTCTCTCACTCTTGCAGTAAGTTCTCTGGCACAAGACAATTTGATGAGCATTTGGGCTTCTGGAAGTTCATCTGTCTTTAAAATCTGGCACATGCTTCCACATCACTATTCATCAATATTATTTTCCAGAAGCTTATTCGTTGAATTTTATAGATTCTTTCTCATCCAATATTTCTCCTTCCAAATTGCTTAAAATGACATCCATTTACGACAGATGCGATTTGCAGCTATTCAAATGGTAAACTATGAGCTTCTTACATTATTTTCTTCATGTATACGTAACCATTTCTATATAAGTGCTTTGGTCTTTGCATTTGCATGATGAGTTGTTTCTCTCTTCTTCGAATTCATTCTCAATAGACTTTTTTTTTCTTTTTTATAAATCGCCCAAGCAAGGCATTTTACTGCCACTGTTTTGCAAGGGGGTGGTTTACATAGGAGGAAAGTTATGAGAAAAAGTGACGTGTTATGGGGGGTGTCAGGAAGAGGGTAAGACAAGAATGAGAGTACTGATGAGTGTGGAGTGGACGGAGAAAGGAGCATGAGAGAGGATGCGGGTTAGTGAGATAGATGCCTATTGACTTTGCATTTAAAATCTTGGAGATTGTAGCTGTCAGGGAAGCAAGTAAACAGAAAAGGAAATTCCACAGGCGAGAAGTGTGAGAAAAGAAGCTGATGGAGTAGAATTTTGTTTACATTTTATTGGTTTCGTAGCTGCTAATCTTGTGGCTCGAGTAAATTCATATATAGGGGCACCAGTGAGCTAAGTTCATCAGAGCAAAAGCTGGGAAAGTATTTGTAGAAGAAACACAAAGAAGCCATGTTGCACCGGTGAGAAAGTGACTGTATCTGAGCTGCCAAGTCAGGATCGATCACATTCAGATTCTCTGTTGGATTTTGTCAAGGGCTCCTAGGTGGATAGTAGGAGCACCCGACCAGATATGGCTGCATTATTCAATCCTCGGGCGGATGGTAGATTTATATACATGCAGTCTTGTTTCAACCGGTAAAAAACTTCCTAGCCCTACACAGAACCAACTTTCTTAGCAGCGGATTTAGCTGTAGGTTCTATATATTCATTCCACTTTTTGTTTTCAGGGAGACTAGCTTGATCCATGCTTATAAAGGATAAGAGCGATTGTCTGTGATTATTTTAAACAAAAATTAAAATGAATTTAAAAACAATTGACTTGGTTTTTTCATGAAATCAATCTTCAAAGCAAGGAATAAGGAAATTCATAGATAAAAATGCTAGATAAAAATTGTATCACTTACCTCTGCTCTCATTTGTGAAGTTTTTTTAAATTTCTCTTCCTCTCTTCCCAGTCTTTGTCCACTCTCTCCCATGACCATCCCTGTCTTTGACTTTTTGGGAAAAGATTGGACAGTGACATCAAAATGACCACCCTCTAAATTTTGACAAGTAAAGGTCAGTGAAGATATCACATACTTGATTAGTTTTTAATGCAAGTGAAATGTTAAGGTTGAAAGAACATCAGTGTTACTGTTTCTTTCATTTTCATGGCTTATCAACCCTTTGCAAGTTAATTTACTTCTAGGATAGAACATACCACTTCCATCAAGTTGAATCAGCATTATTTCCCCCCCCATGTTCCAAATGCAACAAAGTTCTCTTCAGCTCTCTTCCCCGAGAACAGTCACCTTTGGGGACCTGATTCTGCCTGGTTATTTTCCTAATCAATTTAATCTTACCTGTTCGAACAAAAAGGTGGCTAGGGTGTCAAAAATGTGGTAGGTAAAGATGTCTGGTAGGTCAGAGGGAGGTGTAAATGATTCTGCTTCCTAGAGGAATTTCGATAAATGCCTACATGTCAAAATGAGTGTCAATAAATGCACGATTTGACAATAGAAAATGCAAACACCAATTTTCACAATATGAACTCATTGATATGTAGGGCTTCAGTGACTATTAAAGTTATAAGGATTCAACTAGCACACTTCCGGTCAGTAAATCACTCGAATCAGAAAACAGATTGTAGATGGTGAGAGCAATCTCATTTTTGTGACAACAAGAAAAATAATTGTAAGCCTGAAAGGTTACTGCATGAGTAATCACCAAAATGGAGGTTGGGAATAAAAGTATATCAACAAATACAAGACTCACAGACTGTGTGAAGTAGATACACTGCTAGTGAACTGTTGGTTAGTATAATCACTCTGTATTTACCACCTCCCCACTAGGGTGGATGCCGAAGGTGGAAGTGACACAAGGTCAATTAAAGTGGGGATTCCATACCCCTTAGGCTTATCCAAAATTATATTGTAGACCCAGTTTATGGACAAGTCTGGCTCTTTGTCTATTAACCTCAGACGAGACTTTACCCTTCGATCGAGCCTTGTCTGGATTCCTCTTCACTTGGAAGAAGTGGACCAAGAGAGAATTTGGATAAAGTATAATCACTCGGTATTTACCACCTTCCCACTAGGGTGGATTGACACAAGGTCAATTAAAGTGGGGATTTCAAGCCCCTAAACTCAACTAAAAATATCCTGTAGATCCAACTGAAGGACTGGTCAGGCTCTTGTTTATTCGCCCCAAACGAGACTCTACTCTTCGGCAGTGTCTTGTCTGGGTTCCTCTCCACTCGGAAGCAGAGAGTGGATCAAATTGGAGTAGATAGACTAAACTATCGCCCGGTTCACACTCTACCCACGTCTATTGAACAGGTGTAGAGGCTCATCCCTTGTTCCCTGTTTAGGATGTGGTTTCCGGTTTTCTCTTTTCCAATCTTACTCTTATGTAGCCCCCTGCACATCAGTGGCGTTACCGCCTTGCTTGGGGTGATATGATTAAAAACAAACAAAAAAAATATGATCACTCTCCACTCGGTATTTAAGAGGATGGGAACATTCCATTCCTGTCGATAGGTAGGTGTACACCAATAATATAAAAATATATTTAACTTAGTTTGACATGAGGCCATTAGTGCAGGGCTTCCACGGAGGCTTCACTTTAATATTAGTGATTTACTGGGCTGTTGTCTTGTTTGCTAAACTTATCTATATATAACACCCGTTTGAAGCAGTTATCAGATAGAACACTCGCTGTTGGCATTGTTTATATATCATTCAAATCAGCCTTGCTCTGATGTTGCTCCTATGGCCTGGTGGGTGAATCACCAAATGCTGTTAAATCAGTTGGGTTTCTGTCCCGGCTTGAGGCAGAACCGTTAATCTAACTGCACTGAAGAGCTGTGATACAGCAAAACTGGCTTGTCTGCAGATGGTTTTTATATATATATATATATATATATATATATATATATATATATAATCATTTCACCCCAATCAAGTTGATAATAGCAATATGATACAAGTGGTTACTGGAAATAAGAGACTGAGAACTCTTTACTGGGGAGAAAAGGTGTTAAACCTTTTGAAGGTTGTCGATGTCGGTGATGCAAAAAACCGTAAGAAATTTCCACAGGTGATAAGTGTGAGAAAGAAAACTATTAGAATTATATCTATTTCAACAATTGGAGTGATGAGACCTAACTGTCAATCTAGTAGTATGCTTAAATTCGTGTGGTCAAGGTACCAAGAAGGAGAGCTCATTAGGACAATTGCCATGGATATATCTACAGAAAGGGCAGAGGGAAGCCACATCGCTTTGATAGGAAAGTGAAGCTGAGATGCCTGGTCAAGACTAATGTTACAGAACCCATCTTTGGATTTTGTTGAGAATCTCAAAATATATAACAGGAGCACCAAACCTGATATGGCATCAATTTTCAATACTGGATGTATTGTAGATTTATAAATGTTTGGTTTGACACAAGGTTGCAAGTCTGGAGCAAACATGCTGCTCAATTGTGATGGTCAACCAGGCTAGCTCGGTAACTGTTGAGGCATCAGTGTTTTACGGTTTTCAATTCCTTTCTTCTTGCCTCTCTTTCACGGCTGCTTTATTCAAACTGTTTTATGCGCAGTCACAGGTTAATTCAAACCGTACACACTCCTTATTCTTTTTGGCAAGATACGAACAGGAAATGGCTTTTCTGCCTTATTCGTTTTCGCTTTTGATAAAAATCATCGTACGGATATTTTTATTTATTTGTTTTTTAATATTAAATTTTAAATAACACATTTTCTCTTGGTTAATAGTAAAATGTATTGACACCAACACTACGTGCTTTTGCAGAGCACTGCGCCTCAAGTTCATATTAATTTCAATTTCACTGATTCGTTTTATCTGTTTCTTTTTACATTTTCTTTTTTTTTTTTTTTTTTTTTTTAAACCAAGATTAAAACCACTTAACAAAATTCTTATAACACTAAAAAGAAAAAACATAAACACAGAACGGAAAAACGAAACGAAAGAAACAAACCAAAAACGAAACGATAAAAACGAAAGAGTGAAAAATAAGAACGAATGAATAAAGAAATAGTTGTTCCTAACACATGCAAACGAAGCAAAAAGAGGAGGCGGCAAAAGAAGAGGTGAACGAGAAGAAACCAGTCACCGTACCCATTCCAATAATTGCTTTCTTTTATTAAGTATAGAGTACTTTTAATGTAATGGAATTCTTTAGAAAGACAAGTACGCAAGTGGAAAAGGCAGGCGTGCTATAAACTTGAGCAGACGGCTGATACTGCTGCTGCTCATCTTGGGGGATCGGGTTGTCATTTCTTCTCGTTGCTGCTACACGTGGTACCTGTCAAAGCTCAGTTCGTAAACACTGAGTTAAAGAAAAATTGATCAGATTAAACTACACACCATGCACAGGATCGAGTCGACATTGGACCTTTTTTCTTTTAATTTTTTTTTAATAATTTTCCAGTTACAATTAATTTAGCCTTTTTCTTTTTAAAACAATTTTGTCCTTTTATTGTTCACTCTCCTTAATAATATTTTCTCATATTCTCTCACAATCAGTAACCACTGAGCACCTGAGGAAGGCCAGCGCATACAGTGGTCGAAATGTCCTAAACATGGCAATAAAGATTAGGACAACAGGCTGAACAGTGTAAATAATGTAAATACTACCTCATCTCAGAAGTATACACAAGAAACCACCTTGTGTCTTAGTGGATTCATTGCTTTGCTTGGGTTGAAATGATAAAAAAATTTACTAAATATTTCATTTTATTTACTAATATCACCTGAGATTCTCTCCCTTCATATATTATTATTAATCAGGTTTTAACTTTTTGCAAATATTTGTTGACCTCAGTTTGCATATTTTCTCTGGGTATTTTACCTATAAATATAATGCTCCTTAAAACTAAATTTGTATTATATATATATACACACACACACACACACACACACACACACACATCTTGTAGTTGTGACAGTGAGAAGAACAATATATTTTTTCAATTTGTTGCGTTTTCAGGAAAGGCCACTTTTCTATTTTGACTAAACACACACACACACACACACCTATTCTGGTGCTTTTGCTATATATTTTGAGATTCTTAGTAAAATTCAAAGATTATGCAATGTTATTAGTCCGCTATGGCACCTAAATTTAATGTGCAGTACTCGGTTGGCAGCTAGGTCTCATCATTTTACAGTCAAAATGAGATGTAGCTGTAAATGTTATCAGTTTCTTCTATTGTACTTCTATATTATCTCTCTTCCGACTCTTTGCTTTCCAGTTAACTTTGCACTTTAAAAATTATAAATACAATGTCAGTCACTATCCACATTTGTCTGTCTGTGGATGACTCTATCTATCTATCTATCTATATGTATGTATATATGTGTGTGTGTGTATATATATATATATATATATATATATATATATATATATATATATATATATATGACCATGGTTGAATTGTCAGGAAGATAAATGTTGATGTTATCAGTCTAGGAAAGGTGATCTAAGTGTACAGCATCTTTGGAAAGTGCCTGAAAATGATGCCACGGGTTGACCCAAGCCTTGTGAGTGAAATTGAATGAACGTCTCCCTATGAGTTGTTCTAATGGTTGTGTTAGCTCAGTCACAAGTCATCATGACTCAGGGTTTGAGCATCCTGACTTTGTTCAGACTGTTGCTCATGCTAGATAACGTACTCTCTCCCAAAAACTGTAACTAAGGTCTGTTTAGCATACTAGCAGTACAAATCACAGGCGGGATGTGTGGGTGTTGAACTGTGCATGAGCATTGGAGATTAGCTAGCCCCTCCCCAGTAGACAGGTATCCTCAAATATGAGTGTCCAGCCATTTATATATATATATATATATATATATATATATATATATATATATATATTACAATTGATGTATTGTCTTAAAAATTATGCAAAAGTTAAAATAACACTGACATCTCATTTAAACAGACATATATTTAACAAAATTACATGAAAATATCTCGAAATACTAAAGAGTAAATTTATTCAATAAAATTGATAGTGACTTCAACCACAGCTTTCCAACGATTTCAGAATCTCTTAGAAATCTTCTGGACGTTTTTATTAAGTTGTTGAATGCTGTCATGATCCCTGTCTTCAGTTCATCTTTGGTTTTACAAAGAATTTTGTTGGTCTCTTTATCAACTATGTCCCACACAAGAGGTAATGTGGTCGCATAAATTATATAACAGCCCCGACTGGGTTCTTGTACTTGTATGGCCTGGTGCAGTTTCCTGTTGCCAGACATTGATACTTTCAGCAGCCACCCTGTTGACCTAGGGCTGCAGTACCACCTCAAGGCGCTTGATGTAGGCCTTGAGGCCTTGTAAAAATAGTGTGTTGTCATCGTTAGTGATCACTCTAAACACCTTTGTAATCACCATTAGACTCATCCAACTCTTTCCAACTGTCCTCAAATTGACACAGAAACACTGTAAAATAAAAATAACCAATTTGTATTGAAGCTTCTGGCATGAATGCTAAGCAGTACAGCATGCCATTTCCAAATTTCTGGTGAACTGAGTTGCATCTTGGTGCTGTTGTCTCACAAATGGCACCCAACTGACCATGCTAGACGATGCATTCATAAAATCAAAAATAACGTTCTTTAAACTTAAAATGGTGATAATTTACCTGTCGCACCCTGTGTATAGTGTGTTTGTGTGTTGCTGTAAATTTTTGAGAAAAAGTTGATCTGTTAATTATGATTTTCTTTAAGTCAATTTATAAGTAAATCATTAATAAGAATTAGCAAAATGTGATTTTCGACTACCCATTATCTCTTTCATTTGATATTGTAACTAAACCTGATAAAAAAAAAAAAAAAAAAAAAAAAACTTCAAACAACCAAGATGTGATTCTACAGAAGGATCCTGAGAATACCATGGACTGAACATGTGAACACCAAACAAGGTTTTGGAGAGGATGGAAACAAGGTAGAAACATATACTTACATCATGAAAAGACGGCTTAAGACATGCAGTGGATATCGGATCGAAACGAGAAATCAGGTAGCCGAGTTTGAATTCCTTTCATTTACTTATGTGCAAATACCCTTGGGAAAGGTATTAATCCATCTCTTTTCTCCAGTTATGGGTTAAATAACAGGACAGATTGGGTTCTATAGTTTTGGCTGGCAACCAGTCTACCGCAGAAAGTAATGGCAACCTACTAAGGAATAATCTTCTGCCTAGTCAGTCATGTCTCTTTCGAGACATGATCGCCCAAGTGTGTATCAGGTATGGCATTTAACTGATGGACTGAATTGATGACGGAGGATTTGAAGAATTTGATACTCACAGGACAAAGAGGGAAAGAGAGAGAGGGTAAGCAACGTATGACATGCTTGATGCACTTAAGCAATTGGATGGCAGAGCATGGTTTGGGAGTTGTAATAAGAGGAAGGGTTTTAAGAGGTACAAAGGACAGGAAGATGTGGAAGGCCATAATCGTCTTTACGTTCTGAAGGGACACACTATGTAGAAGTAGTTCAATAAGTTCTAGGTTTCAATTTCAGCCAATTATTATCCAAGATCTCTTAAGATTTTAAAAAAAAAAACAGATCAAAAAAAAAAAAAAAACTACTGTCCTTATTTTGACTACCTTAGCAGGTCAGATATCGAGAAGGCGTTCTTTGAATTTTTACTGGCTTTACCTTGGCGCTGTAAAATACTGCACGGAACGCCTTCGATAAGCAGTGACTGCTTATAGTGGCTTCCATCCAGGCTGCCGCTGCTGCTTCGACCTTCTTTCATTTAACCGGGTCATTCCAGTCTTGTTAGATTGTAGTGGTTCTATCTCTAATCCAAATGAGAAATAGCTGCTATTTTCGGACTAAAGACACACGTGTGTCTGTGACCGTGTGTCTGTCTTCGTCTGAGCTTTATCAATAAATCTGTAGCCTATAACTGGTTACATTTTGATCATCTCTTTTTTTTTTTTTATTTTTTTTTTCTTCTTTTTTTCTTTTTTTTTTCCAAATACTTCTATCTATGATGTTCAATATATGTGATAAATATTTGCTTCTGAATTAAGTGCATTGACAAGAAAGATTATGTTGAAAAATAAAATTCTCATTTAAGTGCTATATTCATGTCAGGTAAATAGAAACTTTCATCAATTGGGATGGAACTGTGTCATGATGGTTGCTTCCCGAAGGTGAAAATTTCTTTTTTTTTTTTTTTTTTTTTTTTTTTTTTAGTGCTTGGTAGTCATCTATTCTTATATATGCATACACAGAGCGGCTTATTTTCCATAAAAACTGAAAAAAAAAGAATTGTCTACTTAAAACAGAAATTGCGATTTTTAAATTTTTTTTTTTTTTTAATTTTACAACTCCAATTTTTATTTATTACTATGCTTGTCTTTGCTAACTCATTGGTCAGACAAATATCAAAAGGATAAACTTGTTAATGTTTTAATACAACCCCAGAATGACTGTTTTCCTACAGTTTACATTATTTAGTAACAAGGTTTTATAATTGGCTTGATTTATTTAAAAAAAAAAAAAAAAAAAGGAGGGAGGGGGGACAAAATCTTTGTCTTTTTTTTTTATATCCTTTTTCCTATAAGACATAGTGACAGGGGTGGGGGGTGTAGTTTCTCTTCAGAAATCTAATTTATTAAATTAGGCTGTTTTCAAAAATTTCATTTCATAATTTCAATAAAGTGAACAATGTTCCTAGATGTCTTTGTGGCGCTACTTTTCTGAATTCTTATTTAGGATTGTAGAATTCTTTGGAATGGTTGTCTCAGAAACTCATTGAGTTAGATTAAGATCTGAAGTATGAGGTACAAGAGCCTATCAAGCTGGAGCAACTTATCTAATGGGTGGATATTCCAGTTAGTAAAATTTTTCATTTTCATTTTTCTTTTCATGTTTTAATAACATTCTTATATTGTTACATTCTCTCACTAAGTATTATTATGAAGTTAAAACAAAAATCAATCCTGAAAATGGTAGTGGGGGACGGAATTAAAGAAAAACTGGATACAGTAAATAGGTCCTTCTACATATGTGCGTGCATCATGGTGCAGTGGTTATTGGCTCAAAATGGGAAATCAGATAGCCGAGTTGAAATTCTAGTTAAATTCATTGCATTCACTTATGCGTAAATACCCTTTGAAAAGGTATTAATCTATCTGTTCTCTCTCTGGCTATGGGTTAA
>JBBBDQ010001204.1:1562500-1567500 GCA_037127315.1 Ascarosepion bandense
ATCATATTCCTTAAAAAAAATGACTGACTGGGCAGAAGATTCCCCTGCAGTAGGTTGCTAATACTTTCTGCAGTAGACTGGTTACCAAACAAGGCTATAGAACTCAATGTCTTGCTATTTAACCCATAGCTCGAGGGAGAAGTGACAGATTCATGTGTTTCCCAAGGGTATTTGTGTGTATATGAATACATTGAATATAACTGGAATTTAAACTAATTTGGTTAGCATAATGCATGGAAAACACTTTGTATATTTTTAAATCAGTTGACCTCGAGCAAGGTAGTAATGTAACTAAGACAGGTATGAAAGAGAATGTAAAGACTTTAAAAGAACCTGGAAACCCAGTCATAAACAGGAAACAAAGGATAAACCTCTACTCTTGTTTGAAAAATAAAAGAAATATGAGGGGGAGTGTTAACATATTTATTGCTTCTATTTGTTTCACTTAGAAAGTAGGGATGTGATCATTTCTCATTAACTTTTCACCTCTGCTGTAGCTAAGTATTGAACGCAACTCTTTTGGTCAAGTTACTAGATTCAACCAACTTTTTTATTCACTCTATCTTGTGGCTACATCATACATTGATGTCCTTGTATTAATTTTTGGGACTTATAAACATAATGTAAACGTTTTTTACCAGAGTTCGTATTACAATTATTGTTATTATTGTTTTCCTCTAGCTCTGTATATTACTTTCTATGCTTAACTGGTTTAGAAGAAATTCTGAAGAAAGCCATAGCATAAAACTGTTGAAAGGTTGTGAATATAGCAACAAAGATGAGGTTAACAGTCCAAACAATGTAAATAGTGTAAATAATTACAATACTTCATCTCAGAAATGTGTGTATGCATATAAAATAGCGTAGGGATTATCCTTATTTGATCTGCCTTAGTGGTGCTGTTTAAGGACTATAAAAGCTTGGTTATAGTCTTCCTCTTTCTCTCTTCTACATTTAGAATAATGTAGGTGCCAGACACTTTGTCTGTGCTGGGAAAAAAACTTTCACACATCTGAGCTGCTAAACTTTCACACTCGTGTACACACTGATATATTTTTTCTTTTGTTAATAGTTTATTCATGATATGAAAATAGAAAATGTTGAAATTTATTCCATTTTGTTTTACCCCTACAAGTGGGGACAACCTGTCAGTTGTTAAAATTTTGATTAGCACTGCTTTTAGTTAAGCTAGAAACAGTCACCACCAGATCAGGTTCAACTAATAACTCTTTTCATTTTACATTTAAAATTTCCTGCGTAAATAATTTTTTTTTCCTGAATTTGAGCTTTTTTTTTTTTTTTTTTTTTTTTTTTTTTCAAACATTACATTTTTCGATTAAATTTTAATTATAATTTCTCATCTGCTTTGTTTAATTTATTTTTTTTTATACTGTTTTGTGGTTTCTTTTCCTTTGTCCCTCCTCATTTTTTCCCCTAAAATATTTCAGCATTATGAAGCCAAACGTTAAGCATGTTAAACTCTTTCATCTTGTTTTTTTTTTTTTTTCTCAACTTTGGCAGCTTCCTTTTTTACCTTGTATCACAACCTGCTATTCGCAATTTCTAAAATCTTCAACTTAATAAATAATAATAACAATAATAATGAAAAAAAGGGAGCCACTACCCACTTTTCATTTACTTTATTTTTTATTTTTATTTAAACATTAATTTTAACCTTTGCTTCCCCAACATTTCATTTAAATTTTGGTTGGGGGATGATAATTTCTTCCAGCAGTCAGTGTGGTCCTTTCTACAAATTTTCGGGTCCGTTGGCGTTAGAAATCAGACAAAATGGCACAAAATCAGAAAAATATTTCTCTCTTGAGGGGGGAAAAATAAATAAATAAATGGGGAAAAATCCATCAACCTTTTCTATTGCTTTTTAAATAGTTTTTAATTAAGTCTTTAATTTTGTTTTAATTTTTTTCTTAATTTTACTGATTTTTAACTTAGGGAAAAATACAACACATTATGCACCCAAATTTTAGTACCTTATTTGTCCGTTTCATTCATACATATTTTATTCCTGTTTTTGTATTATCTATTTTAAGTGCTTCATTTTTTGTTTCTTTCTCAATTTTGATGTTTTCATTTTTTTTTCTTTTTTTTTTTTTTTGTACATCTCTTATTTTTCCTTCTCGTCATTCTTCATATTTCTTTGTGCTTTCTTTCAATTAACAATTTAAGACAAGCGTTTCTTTTCTTTTATGATTAAAAAAAAAATTTAATTTCTTTTCATTCTGTTCTAGCATGAAATTTTAATCTGAAAAATTTCTATAGGCTTTAATTTTTTATTTATTTATTTTTTTTTTTCACTCTCACTGCATTGCAAAAAGAAAAAAAATACGTTATTAATCTTTCAATTAGGATTTAGTTGACGGTGAAAATTTTTAATTGATTCCGATTTTCTTCAGAGTCTTCGAAAATATTGCAAAATTCTGAAAATGCCTATGGGAATAGCACCATGGTTATAAAACTGAATAAAAACCAGCATATCGCAGTTCAAAATGCCTTTAAACTGATGTGTGATAGTCATAATTACTTTGAAGGGTTGAATTTGCTAAAACCCAACTTCAATGAGTGAAGACATCATAATGGTGTCCTCACAAAACTTCAAAGTCAGCATGAATCTGCTCAGTTATAGTGACAAAATCTTTGTACTAAAACTATATATATATATATATGTATATATACATACACACACACAAACACACACAACTCTGCTTTGATGTGTCACAGCTCATCAGTGTGGCTTCTGACCGGAATGGAAACTTGACCAATTTGATATCAGTCAGTTGATAACCCCTAAGGCGTAGGCGTACAAAATCAGAGAAGGAAAATTTTAGTGTGTTGTATATAAGCGGAGTATACACACGCCATATATATATATATATATATATATATATATATATTTGTGTGTGTAATGTTTACAATATACTATAGGCTAAGCAATTGAAGCCACCTTCGCCTCAAAACTGCCCTTTATAAAATTATTTTAAGAGCTAACTTTCTCATTCTGGGTTAGTTTTATCATATATTCAATAATAATAATGAAATTAGCCTGTTACTGCAAAAATCTTCCTTCAAAATATAGCACTTTTTTTGCCTATTCTTCCTTGCTGGCTAATGTAACCTTAGTGCTGGTAGATTTTAACTTTTCGGTAAATCTTCCACAAAAATTGAAACCCATACACTGATGGTTTAAACAGTTTCAGCATACTAGATTAGTAAGAAGTTAATAAAACCAAAGAATGTATAAAACTTATTAATTTCTAAATTCACAAATGGTGTCCCCCCCCCCCAACATTTTGCATATAAGGATATGGTCTTGCAGATAAATTAAAACAATTTTAGAGATGCATAAAATAGCTTATAAATAATAAAATAAAGGTAGTACAAAGATATAATTTGAATGGATTATTTTTTAGTACAAAAACATGTATCACTCAAGATGACCACTTTTGGGCAATTACTGCCTCCACACAAAATGAACGTTTAGTGAATCTGCCACAACATCCACTCTTTTGGTTTTGCATGTCTCATATGTAATGCAGGTCTTCAAAGTGTTGACACTCGAATGTGGTGAAGCAGTGAGGTACGCTGGTCAAAAAATATCAGCTCTTAAAAAATTGGTTCCTTCTCAGCAAGGAAAGCCTGTGTTGCTTTTGAGCCATGGCATGGTGCAGAGTCCTGTATAAGTACCACATTGTCAAACCCAAACTTCTGCTCTATCCAAGCTAACAGAATTCTTCAAGATGTCCAACTACTCTTTTGTACCAATCTTCAAAGCACCTTCAATGAAGTGTATATCCATAACCTTTCCATCACTTGCTGTGGTACCAAAAACCATCACAGGAGGGGGGCTTTTAGTTTAAAACACAGATGGGATGTCAGAAAAGTCGTATGCAATCAATTGAGAATTTTCTGTCATTCACCCCAGCATCCACAGTGAACTTCTTTTTTGTCAACAAACGACTTTTCCTGCCTCTTGATGCTTAAAGAATGGGAGAAGCTTTGAACATCTTTAGACTCTGGGTTTTTTTTGGGGGGCGGGGGGGGGGTTCTGTTAAAAGGTAACTGCATCATCAAACATAAGTAGTCATGCCATGGTTCTTGTTCACAGCTCTGGACACAATGGAAATGAAAAGACATGTTTCTGTCCAAATGTTGTCATGTATGTCAGTCAGTTAAGTGCTATATGTGAAACACACTTGGGCGATCATGTCTCTAAAGAGACATGACTGACTGGACAGAAGATTATCCCGCAGTGGGTTGGCATTGCTTTCTGCGGTAGATTGGTTGCCAGCCAAGGCTATAGAACCCAATCTGTCCTGTTATTTAACCCATAATTGGAAGGAAGAGACTGATTAATACCTTTCCCAAGGGTATTTGTGTGTAAGTGAATGCAATGAATTCAACTTAAATTTGAACTCAGCTCCCCGATTTCTTTCCGAGCCAATATCCACTTGAGGCCAGTAAGAAACTTTTGATTCTACTTGGAATCTCTGCAAACAAACTTTGAGACAATTTCAAGAATAGGGCAATGTGCGATAAACTGTTGTTTTTGGAAGTTTCGTCAACTTCACATTGTTGTTGGCAGTGTGTTCGGTGCATGCCAAAACTAAAATAAACCAATGATTCTATTGTTCTATGACTTTCTGCTATTGAATTCCTTCACCGTTTGTCTGAGAAGAAAGAAGATTAGATGTTTAGGCAAGCAAGGTTTTATCAAAAATGTAAATTAAGCCTCTAAAATCATTTTCTTAAAATTAGTTTCAATTTATCTACAAGACCATGTATAGGGTAGAGTAAAGAACTTTTGGCAAAAATTGACAGTTAGCAAAAACATTTCTTTATCTGCATAAGATTTGAAAAAATGAATATCATAAATATTTTGGTACATGTCAAAGAATGGGAAAAAATTTTGGTTTCAAAATTATTGGCTGTAGTCAGGATTATTGAGTCAATGAGAACAATCCTTTCTTTTTGCCATATAGTAT